>JAHTLZ010000010.1:3238994-3255254 GCA_023846285.1 Phrynocephalus versicolor
TGTGTGTGTGTGTGTGTGTGTGTGTGTGTGTGTGTGTGTGTGTGTTTACACTTCAAATATCATGCAGCTGTGGTAGGGTTGGTAGTGTCCATAAGCTCGTTCCACAATCAGTAGATTGTCCTTACAGTAATTCCCTGCTTATTGCAGGTGTTAGGGATCCGACCCGATGCGTGATAAATGAAAATCAGTGCTATGCGGATGCTGGGCTGGGTTGGGACTGGGGGGGGGCTGTTTGGGGCCTCCTACACATACCTGAGGCCTGGTGCTGCCCGAAATCGGCCTCCGACAGGCTTCCTGGGCCTGTTAGAGGCCCCAGAAGTGGTTTCTGGTGATCCGAAAGGCACCTCCGTTTTTTGGAAGTGACTTCCGGTTCACCAGAAACAATTTCTGGGGCCTCCGACAGGCCCAGAAAGCTTGATGAATGAATTCTTTATTTACATGATATTAAAATACTGTACAGTAACCGCCCACCGATTGTGGGGGTTAGGAACCCACCCCACCCGCAATGCAAGACAATCTGCGATCCGACCGCTCCGCGCTGCCCCTCCTGGCCGCCCCGAGCCTTCCCGAGGGAGTCTGGTTCTGCGGCGTGGAGCGACCCGATCGCTCCGCACCGCCCCTCCCAGCTGCCCCAAGGCTTCTCGGGGGTGCGTGGGAGGGTGGTGCGGAGCAACCTGATTGCCCCCCCGTGCCACCCCAAGGCTTCTCAGGGGGGTGGTGTGGAGCAACCCAGCCACCCCCCCCGCCGCCCCGCTCCCTGGTGCAGGTACTGCAATCCCGCAATGTAGCGGGGCTGCGGTACCTGAACTGCGAAATGGCGGGGGGGGGGTCACTGTTTTAAGTTTCATACAAGAGATCTTATAGTGATGCATTTAGTAAAAAAAGATACAAAATTTATATAATTAAACCAAATAAAGGCATCAGTGCATCATGGCATACATTCTGCTGAAAGCAGTGACAGCTGAAAGGGCATTTGGCACCTAGGATTAAATCACATAAACCCTAGCATATCAGCATTCTGCAAGGAATGTGTCTGGAGTAGATTTTGACCCATGAAGGTTCACACTGAAATAAATCTGGTAGCCTTAAAAGTGCCATGGTATTTTATCATTTCACACCTTTAATTGTGCCAGGTTGGAAAATCATGATAGAGATTTCCCTAAATCCATTTGCTTGTCCCGAGCAGATAAGACCCATTGAATGGGATTTATTGAAACGTTGACCTATTGTTTATTGACTGATCCACAGGGTCCATTCTACCTGAGGGTAATTATTAAATTGAAACTGTTTATAAAAAGCTTAGGTTCAGGAAGACAGAACTTAACAATTGTGAATTCCTCATTTGTTCTACACAGATTTGTTACCTGGAGATGATAGTTTTTAAATCACATTTTTTGCCCCACCTTTCATTTAAAGAGATCAGGGCAGCACATCCCATGTTAGTCCAAGGGAGTGACTGGATTAGGAAGAACTCTTCAATTGGGTATTGGTGTTTTGAACAGAGATGGTCACTTAAGCCATGTGGGTTCTATAGCTGTGGTGTCTCCAATGTAGGAATCTGCAGATCTGCTTGGGAGAGCTAGCAGAAAAACCTCCTATTTCAGTTGGGTCATTTGTTAATAAGAACCAGAGTGGTTTCATCGCCTAATTGAAGCACATCCTGATGTAGTCTGTTGAGAAGTTCACCGAGAGCTGAAGCATTGGCTGTGAATGAGTTTTAGAACAATCCAGTAATGTCTGCTTGGTGGTAGGCAAGTCAGGACTCTCTCTGCTGGACCCTGCAGGATTCCATAAGCCAGATGTTTTAGGCTCCCTCCCAAGCAGTGGTGGTGAACCTTCAGCACTCCAGACGTTTTGGACCACAACTCTCACAGTCCTTTGTCATTGACAGTACAGGCTTGGAATTCTGGGAGTTGTGGTCTAAAACATCTGGAGTGATGAAGGTTCACCACCAACTGTTCCAGAGCATCCCTAAAGATAGCTAGGTATGTCACATGTTATTCATAGGCTTCTTCTGTTTGGGACAATAGCCAGAGAGCTCCCCTGCAGTGGTGTTTAAATTCCAGCTCCCATCAGCACTAGTTAGCTTAAGTGATTATTCAGATTGTTGGAAGTTGCAATCCCATCATATTTGCAGCACTTCACTTTGCCTGTTCCTAGTACTGGACAACTCTGTAAGCAGTGTGACGTGACACTCGCTTGGTCAGTATGTCTTTTCCACACCTCTGCAGAAGAGAGGAAGCAACTATCTGTTGCTTGTGTTAATTCTGTGCTTTCTCACTGGTGTGTGTGTGTGTATGTGTTTAATTTAACACTTCTTAAGGACAGCAAGTTGGGGAAGGCTGCCCAAATTTCAGATAGTAATTAAGATGCAGCTGAGCTTCTCAGCTGCTCATTTCTGGGTGGAGACCATAGGACAAGCCCATGAGAGTGATGGATTAGCTTCGCAGCTCCCAGCTTTTTCCTTTATGGGAGCTTTTTCTTGGATCTCTACAAGCAAGACTTTTAAAGCATACTTGCAAGGCCTTTGGACGGAGGGAGTTGAATCGCCCACTTGCCTGTTACTGTCAATAAACAATTTCACAATGTGTGTAATACACTTGACATTGGAACACATGGCATTTATAACAAAGTGAAAGAATCCCCCACTGTGACCATTTTACCCTTCTTACTCTCTGCTGTTGGCTTACCCCCCATTGCACCTGCATCACACTGCTCAGTCAGGGCAGTCCCTCACACTCTAACCCCTTGCAGCACCCTCAGGGTCCAGCGGTGTTCTTTGCATTGAGGTTTGGGAACCACTGCTTTTGCATGCTGGTGGTTCACCCTGTGGTCCTGTGTCTCTGTAAACTGCATGCTGTTCAGCTTTTAGGCAGGCGTGCCTTGAATTGCATACCAGGCAGGTGTGGGTTCGGTTTGTTTTTGTTGTTGCTTGTTGCAACGGATGTACACTTGATCCTTCATTGTAAAAGGAAACATACTTATAGGGCAGCTCATCGCCATTAAAAGTTCACATTGAAATAAGGATGAGAGGTTATTTAGCCCTTCACTTATGTTAACTAACCAATGCTCTTCACCTGCAGCCCATGCCCAGATAAAGCGTTTGGCCTCACTAAAATTTCAGATCTGTAGAATCCTTTGATAACAACTTAGGCCAGGGAGTTGAGATTGAGATCTCGATCTTGGCTGAACTGTAATGTCCAGCATTCCCCACCATAAGCTCTTCTGCCAGAGCTATAGTCCAACAACATAAGGAGGCCGTGGCTTTCCTCACCCTAGACTTGGGTGTGTTTGCAAGGCGAGGACTCTGCTGTTTTCTCAGCGTGACAGAACATTCCTCGCTGCCAAGACACAGGAATTGCATGACTAAAGGCCAGTCACTTATGACAGCAAAAGGTTTGTGGAATTGAGGGTTCTTTGGGCCTACCATTTAATTGAGATGGCCAGGAAAGATATCTCTACCGTTAAGAGACCAGTCATTGGTGAAAAACCTGCCTTGATAGCTGACCTGCCTCTTGAGCTGAACAATTCCTCCATAGAGAAAGCTCAGCTCCTGGTAGCATGAAATCTTTATCTTTCACACTTTTTTCACTTCTTTGTCTGCATCGGTCTCCAAAAAAAGTTTTAGTGCTACAAATCCCCCCTTTCCTGGTAAGCCTTTATGATGACTTCATGTCTTTCCTTAGCTTCATCAATTCCAAACTTTTCCCCCTTTGGAATTCTGTTCTTAATAGCCACAATGGGAATTTCCTCATATTAGTGGCTGAGTGGTTGATTGATTGTGCTTGTATTTTGCTGTAAACCAGAAATGAGCTGTTCACATACTTTTTTTTGAAAAATCAAGGGAATCCAGCCTTCAGGATTGCATTCTGAAAAGACGCAGCATGTAAGGAAATTGGGTGAGAAAGGCAGAGGATAATATGAACGCTGGCACAGGTTCCTGACACTGGCTGAAGTCCAATGCAGTAGGACCCCCGTATCCACTGATTCATTAACCACTGATTCAGTATCCATGGTTGGCATAGGGGAAAAAATTAAATAATTCAGCAGCCGCAAAGCAAGCTACTGTCACAAACAGCAGCTGTAAAGCGAGCTGCTGTTGTAAAACAGCAGCAGTAGAGCAAACTACTATCACAAAACAGCAGTTTTTGTGGACGGGCGGGCAAGTTGGTGTTCTCTCTTATCCACTGTTTTTGTTATCCACGGGCAGGCCTGGAACCAATCCCCTGTGGATACCAGGGTCCTACTGTAGTATGCTGTAACTAGAGCAGGCTCATTGAATCAGTGGAGCTTACAGACGACTTGACTCAACAGATCCCCACTCATTCTAGGGGCCTACTCGAGCAGTCACTTACTAATGGATTTCAGCCACTCTCAGCAATGCTGAAGTGGTTTCTGGGTCACAACTGGGCAGAAGAAAAGCCCAGTGGAATTGTCTTCCCAGGAGGTCCTGCTTTCTTGCTCTCTTTCAGCAGCCTCTGAAGAAGGCTCTGAATATACAGAATATTATGCCTCTGAGTACCCATGGCGTCAGGGGGTTTAATCATCAGCCTCATTCTAGAACTTCAGGGGTGGATAAGGAGGCACAGTGGGGAACTGAACTCCCAGCCCCTGGCTCCGCAGCCAGAGACCTCAACCTCTGAGGTAATCAGTGAATATTCTTGCCTTGTTGGTGGGCCACTGCTGGAGAAAACAGTCCAGGGCTAGGTGATGGTCATGTGATCCCCCACCCCCACCCCGGGCATGATCATAGACTGAGTGCAATCCACTCCTTTGCCCTAATAGGTAATTTTGTGATCAAAAATATTCATTTTTTTGTTTGTTTTTAAAAGTATGGTCATTGTTGATACTGGAAAGAAAAGCACACTAATGTTTAGAAAGTGCAGAATTTTCAAAGGCAGGGACAGGTTTTCTCCTTGTTTCTACCACACCCATCAAAAATGTGTCTGTCTACATGGCATACATGGAAGGGCATCCGTTCCCCCTTAAGTGCAGCCATCTACATTATAAGGTGGAGTTCAGTTTGTTGATCTGGCAGCATACAGAAAATCTCCCTCGATTGTTTTGAAGTCTCCTATAATTTGATTGGACGGGAGCCAGGATGCTGCTTCTGCTGCTGCTGACACCCCTAGTCTTGCATCATTCACCGCTTGAGTTTTGATAGGGCAATGTGCTGTTATTAGCGTTTGGCTCCAGATAATGGGAGACACCATTTAAGTAATCAACTCTGCTCAATCAACTTCATCTGATGCAAGCATGGAAGTGGAGGTTGATCCAATAAATTACACCTCTTTTGACAAACATAGGTTGTGCTATTTAAATGCTATTTTTAAATACTAAGCATCGGGTATCTTACGGTACACTTACCAGTTGCAAAGAGCAACACAGATCTTGGAAGAGATGTGTTTTGGGTGTGCAGAAACCATTCGCTGTACTGGTTGGGGTATTCTGGGAGTTGTAGTCGAAAAATAATTTTCCAAAGCTCTGTACCAGTAAGAGCAAACATGACCTTTTCTCTTACATTATTTGTATTTGATAAATAATGAGTCATGTGATTAGCCAGTTCCAACATTATGCTGCAACCACAAGCTAGCACGTGGGATTCTTTGGTTATGCAGGTTACCAATAGTGGTGTATGGATTTGAGGAGATGAAATTGTTGAAGGCTACAGATATTGGTGGTTACTGACAGCAGAGAGTGAGAGAGAGCCAGGGTGGATTAAAATAAATATTTTTTTTAAAAATGAAATTCATTTAGCTTAAGATTTAAGTAAAAAAATCAAGTTTGAAATCTAAATTGTCAACATATCCAATACAGTGGTACCTCTACTTACGAGTTTAATCCGTTCTGAACGCATGCTCTTAAGTAGAACAACTCTTAAGTAGAGCAGCCCTATCTAAAAATAAAAAAATTAAAAAAATTAAAAAATAGTAAGTAGAGCAGAATGCATCTAAAATTTGTAAGACAGCAGTTAAAATGCTAATAGTTTTTCACTCTTAAGTCAAATTTCTCTTAAGTTGAGCTGCTCATACGTACAGGTACTGCTGTATTTTTAAAAACTTAATATTTATTTAAATCAAACCCACTCTGGTTGAAGCCTACCTTAATGTGTCTCTCAATAAATACTCTTTTTATTTCTCCTTTCCCACAACTTTAAAACTCCACAGTCTCACTCATTGTGTACCCCAGAGCACAGAGAGAACTCCTAGTTCCCTGAGCTCCTTGCCCTCTGAAGATGCCGGCCACAGAGTCTGGTGAAATTTCAGGAAGAAAAACTTCCAGCACACGGCCAAACAGCCCGAAAAAAACTCACAACAGCTGTCAAATTATCTTACTCTTGCTGTAGGGGAAAATAACACAGTGCGCATGGGGGAAACCATGAAGGTATAAGCAACACCCACCCACCACCTCAAACTGTGGGCCCCCAGTGTTCAGTTATAGGGAAGCTGGACCTCCGACTGTATGCCATCTTGCGGTACTGAAATGCTGTACAGCAGGCCTGCCCAACAGGTAGACTGTGGGCTACTAGTAGCCCACGAAGGGTTGAAAAGTAGCCCACCACCATCAATAAAAAAGTGAGGGGATAACTTCTCCACCCCTCCCTCCCCCACCCCAAGGACCACCACTGCCCCAGCAAAGCTCTGGGTCTGCCAGCCCACTGTCTCAGCCAAGCGGGGCAGTTGAAGGGCCATGGCGCAATGAAATCTGTTCCCTCCAGAACAGATTAATTAGTTTTCAATGCATTCCTATGGAAAACTGCTGCTCTACGTACAAAAGTTTTTACTTATGAGCATGTGCTCGGAACGGATAAAGTTCATAAGTAGAGGTTTTAGTGTAGTAGCCCTCAGGCACCTTGGGCCAGAAAAAGTAGATCTTGGCCTGTTCAAAGTTGAACAGTCCTGCTGTACAGTATGTTATATCAGTCTTTTCAATTTCATGAAATTGAGGTTCATCTGGAAATGAACATAGCAGGGTGTCAGCTCCCATACCCTTGTTTAATATTACTGACTCAGCAACATGTTAAATCAATATTTCTTTTTCTTTTGTTTCTCATAACCACAGACCCAAGGATGCTGTCAGAGCATTAAGGAAACGACTCTCTAAAAACTGCAATCATGTTGAGATCCGTCTTACGCTGTCCGTGAGTACAAAACCCTTGACTAAAGAGTTTGCAGGAGGGTTGGCACGACACTGCTGCCAGTTAAACAGAGGTTGAAAGCAAAGTGTTATGCTTTTATTCCACCCCATAGTGTTTAAAGCAACTCTGGGTGGTTTACAACTGAATTATGCAGGCTACACATTTGCCCCCCACCCCCACCCCAGTGAGCTAGGTACTTATTCTACCGACCTCGGAAGGATGGAAGGCTGAGTGAACCCTGAGCCTGTCACCTGGGATTGAACCCCAGGTTGTGAGCACAGTTATGGCTGCAGTGCAGCAGTTTTAACCACTGTGCCACAATAGAAGTTCTTCAGGTCAAAGCAAGGGTGTTGAGTGGAGGGGAAAATCATTGCTTAGAAGTGCCCATGACAGGGACCTTTTGGGGGAAGAGGTTACTTTTTCTTGGCCATACTTGTTGGGTTCGAGAGAAACAGACTCTGCTTGTGGAAGCAGTATTATTACCTTTTGTAAAAAGGTTGGCAAAGTTACTCCTTTGGACCACAGTTCCCACCATTCCCCCTCAGACATGCTGTGGACATGTTGCCTGGAGATACTGGGAGCTGTAATCAGGATTGCAACTTTTCTTATAAAGACTAGCTCAAAATCAGTAATTTTTCAAATAAAATAAAAATCTGAATTTTTAAAACAAAGTTTTTTTAAAAAAAATCAAACGAATTTTTTTAAAAAATTATCCTTAAAGTACTGTTTCCTTTTTAAAAAGCCCTATGTGATGATACATTTGATTTGAAGTGAATGGAGTCCTGCCCTCGCTTATGATTGCATCAGGATAGTTGCACACACAGTTTTATTTCTGTGACATTTCCCTGGCATCCGCTCATTGAATCAACAGTTCCACATCCGGTGGTGCACCACCAAACAGAAACCCCTTGCTCAACTGCCCTTGCAAAGCAAAAGTGTTCTACTTATATACCACCCCATACCACTTCAAGTAGTCTCTGGGTGGTTTACAGTCTTTTAATTACAGTATGCAGGCTACATATTGCTCCCCCAGCAAGCTGGGCACTCATTTTACTGACCTGGGAAGGATGGAAGGCTGAGTCAGCCATGAGCCTGCTACCTGGGATTGAACCCCAGGTCGTAAGCAGAGTTTTAGCTGCAGTGCAGACATTTAACCGCTGCACCGCAAGGCATACACAGTCCTCCTTAGTAAGGATTTTGGCCATTCTGTTAAGGCTCAAAACTGTGACTATAGAATACCACTTAGAAATTCTAACTGGATATGAGTGGATCACATGAATTTATTTATTTATTTATTTATTTGATTTATATACCACCCATCTGACCAAATGTCACTCTGGGTGGTTCACAATATTTTGATGGTGGTTGTAAATAACACACCTACAGGTTTTTGATTGAGGCCTCCGTTTTATGGGACTCTAGAGGTTTCTGTATGGCTTATTTACATTGATTTTGATGCCCCCTTGAGTACTCAAATACCACCAGAAGGATTTCCATTTCTCAAGCTGCTTTTGTGACCTCAGAGAGGCATACTTAATAGCAGCAGTGCATGAAAATAAAGCTGACCAGATCTATTATTTTTGTTTTTATTTTCCAAATCTGATTGAAATTATTCATGGAGCTTGCTGTAACATTTGAATTTCTAATACATGTCTTCAGAATTGCTTTCCTTAGAACACTCAAGTGATAGAGATTCCTTTTGCATGACAACCCTGGAGTAGTTATTTCTCTGCTGCTTTGAGTAGACACTGAGTGAAGCCCTTGCCTTTTCTCTGAAAATGCATATGTTGAAATATTAGAAGTACCTGTGAATTAATAGAAGTCATGTTCTGGGCAAAAGAATGAGAAAAAAATCGTATATAGATTATAGCATTCAAGAGTGTCCTTTTGGGGTGGGGGAGGTCGCACAATTAAGTTTAGTCCTTTTGAGTGCAGGCACTCCTCGCTTAACAATAGAGTTCCATCATGCAACTAGATCATTAGGTAAATTGTTAAGTGAAGAATTTAAGGTGGATGTCTTGTGGCATGTTGAGGCTGCCGTCCTTGCAGGTAAGCCAGAACAGAAGACATAAGGAGCCATGCTGGATCAGGCCAAGGGCCCATCTTGTCCCGCTTCCTGTATCCCACAGTGGCCCTGCCAAATCCCTCTGGGATCTCACAAGGATAGATATCTGTCTCCTGATACCACTCCCCTGCTTCTGGCCCTTGAAGTACCCTGTTTTTTTTAAGCCTGGAGATGACACATCCCCATCATGGCTTGTAACCTGTGATGGACCTTTCCTCCCAGAATCTGTCCAGTCCCCTTTTGGTGAGTGCAGAGGCTCTTAGGGAGGCCATAGAAGAAGCAGAACAAAATAAAGGTGAAAAAGAGACGGAGGTGGTCAGCATTCCACCCTGCTCGGGTCATTCCCGGCCCTGATGGAGGCATTGTGACACTTGCAGTGACACCTGTCCCTTGGAAGCAGTGGAGGAGAAGAAAGGTGGAGGGTGGTGGTGGATGCTGTAGCCCAGGCATGTCCAAACTTCAGCCCTCCAGATGTTTTGGACTGTAACTCCCAGCGTCCTTTGTCATTGGCAACCTAAGCTTAGAATTCTGGGAATTGTGGTCCAAAACACCTGGAGGGCCGAAGTTTGGACATGCCTGCTGTAGCCCTACTTCCTCCCCTCTGAGCTGCTGAAAAGGTAGGTGCAGGCAAGCAGAAGCAGGCTGGACGCTTTGGCCTGGACCTTATGGGCTGGAATAGCAGGTTCTTTCTGAAGCAGCAATTAGGCAGCAGCAGCAGCTTTGGCTGTTGGTAGTGGTTGTAAGGTGGTCATTAAACAGGTAGGTCGTTAAGTCAGGAGTGGCTGGGATGATTTAAATCAATTAGATTTAAATCAAGTCTCCTGTTTCTAAATTCTGCTCTTAATGTTTGACTTTTGTCTTCCCCATGCTGACCCGAGGTATGAGACAAGATGGTGAGAAAGGGAAGGGAATCCACACATGGGAGCATTCAGAGAGGAAGCATTTGATCCACTTCTGATTTCTGTGTGGATTATTGCCAGGGACCACTGTAAGGTCAGCATTCCTTTCAAGACAGCATACCTCCCCAAAGTGAACATGCCACTTTGGGATCTTGGAAGCATATTCAAGACCCAGAATCTCTAAAAATTGCATATTTATTGTAGAAGGGAGGGCTTGTGGGCTGAGTGCAAAAGGACCATTTTTGTTCTGGTCATGACATAACCTGCAAGAGAAGAAGGCACTCATGTGGGAAACAGAGCCCCATGCAGTGGGAACAGAAATTTGAGGTTACATTGGTGCACAATCAGGTACATTTTGGAGAGCTTATGCTCCATCTGAAAGAGTCCTTAGACAGGTACCCCAAACCACACGCAAAAATGAACAGCCCCGACTCAAATATCAGTGCACAGGGGAAAGATCTTGAAGCAATAGTATACAAAGGTTCTCCCAAACAAGAATCCTAGGTTTATTACTGTACTGTATGCTGATAAAAATGCCAATCCACTCCTGGAATAATGTCCACAGATACCTCTGCTGCAATCCTATGTGCACTCATCTGAGAATTCATCTGTCCTTACGTTTGAGTAACACATTCTCAATTGATCAGTAAATTTATCATATAGGAATAAAACTACTGTATTTTTCCATGCATACAACGTATTTTCCTCCCTAAAATCATGGTATGGAAAATTAAGGGGTGTTCTATACACGGAATTAAGGCTTTCCGAGGTGGGGGTGGTGTAGGAGAGAAGCCAAACTCACCTTGCTGCTTCCTTTGCCTGTTCTGAAGACTCCTCTCTGATTTGTTTTTGTTAGGAACAGAGCTTCTGTTTTTGCAGGGAAATGCTTATAGATGGAGCAAACAGCCAGGTCCATTTGGATTCTTGTATCCACCCCACCCCCTGTTGTTTCCCGCCCCCTGCTGTTTTTTCTTTCCAGGAGCGCTTGATTGCCCTCCTCTCTAGTTTCTTCTTGTAGGATCGTACCCTTCTTTTTTGCGTGAAAATGAACTTCCTAATGGATTGTTCCACTCACAAGCATTTCCCTGCAAAAATGAAAGCTCCATTCCTAGCAAAAACAAAGCAGAGAGGAGTCTTCAGAACGCAGAAAGTAAAAGGAAACACCATGGGGTGGGGCGGAGGAGGGCTCAAATAGGATTTATTAATTGTCTTAATTTGGGGAGGTCTTAAAAGTGGGGACATCTAATACAGTATACAGCAGCGTTTTACAGATGGAAAACTACAGTAGATTTATGTAATAAGATATTTCTCTGAAATAAGAGCTAGTCTATATGGCCTTGAACAAACTGCACAATCCCAAGGTGCCCCCAGAAGATGAGAAGAATCAGCCACTTCTCAAAACTTTACACTTAGGAAACCCTGGAACTGGATACCTTAAGCTGGAATCAACCTGAAAGAAGATAATAGTTTTGTCTCCTCACCAAATTCAGGGTGGTAAAATAGAGTTCAGTAGAGGAATGCAATGATGGGAAGCACTATACAGTATTACTGTCTTGATAGTTTTGTTAGTCCTGGAAAACAAGAGACACAAAATACACATTTGATTACAAGGTTCTTTGCAAGCTGAATCTTCAAGCGAAACTTACAAAAAGAAATGTTTCATAATGAGGTCATGATGTCCTTTTAGCTGTAATCATACCTGCTCCGTTGAAGAAAAACAAGTTGGGACGGATGTTAATTATATGGGGATTAAAGTGAAATGGCAGCAGGCATCATAAACAGTATTATAGTACTAATCATTTTTAATCTTAGCCCCCCAAAAATAGTATATTAACACTGGCTATTGAGAGGGGGACATACAACTGGTAAAGCTGTCTCTCTGTATATTCCTGTGTTAAAGGGCTGAGTGGAGCCCTCCAGGTCAGGTTTTTTTTTGGGGGGGGGGGATTGTTAGGAAGAAGAAAAGCTTGGGAAGTCGCATTGTGCAAGCAGATTTCTCCTTGCCTAATATTGGATAGAGCCCAAAGACTTTCACACAGAAAGCCCTCTGTTGTGTAGCCAGGGAATGGAAAAGAGGCTGGATAGAGTTGCATATAAACAGGTGGCACGGAAAGAAAGAAGGCACAAAGAGCAGTTCCTCCCCGTCAGAATACAAAAGTGGATGCTTATTTAGCACAGTGGATAAATAGCAAGGAGTATTGGTTTTGTAGAATGGCCTACCAGCTGTTCCCAACTGTTCTTTTTTTTGCCACCTCCATAAACACAATATGAAAGAAATATAAACCAAATCAGCATTGTATAAGTTGCATAACAAACCGTAGAAGTTGGTGTGTAAAGAATTGTTTCCAGCCTGTGCCCCTCATCAAATGGGCTAGAAACCCACCCCTCGGGGTACCATATGGCCCCTGTTGAGAATGGCCAGATGACAATTAGTATCATGTTAGTGCTGCATTCTGGATATTTTGACAAACAGTGTTCAGTTTTCCCAAGGATTAGCTGCACAATTAGAAGAACTGGGGTAGCAGTACTGTACCTGCAGACCCTGCAGTGCAATCTCTGTACTCCCATTCTGGTGGAAAAGAATAGGACAAGGTGATTACTGTCGGATGTTGGTTGTGGTTTTCTGACTGAAGAAGGCCTGAAGATGGACTTCAGATGTCCCCATCCAGTACTGTGTAAGATTTTTTAAGAGTTTGATCTTCCATTCTCAGAGTCTAATCTTGCCATGTGATATAGTGATATGGTATAGGCCAGCCCTGTAGTACCCACCACGGGTGGGTCACAGGCAGCCTTACTTGAATGTCTGCCCATTTGTGTGACTCTGTCCCAGTACAATCTACATCACCAGAATCTGAATCAAGGAAAATGTCTTTGAGCACCATTAAAGCTAACTACCCACGTAAGTATTTTCTGAGTTAGAAATGTGTGACTCTCTTTCTTGTTTGGTGAATAATATAGCCATAGCCAATGCAAAGTGGACTTAACAGTTCCTTAATTGAGCACAGTTACCTTATTGGTCACAGGTTTGTATGCACCTGCATGCAATTTGTATAATTTGTTTTTTAAAAGCATTATTAGCATAAGTTAGGAAGTAGTTAGTGAACAGGTGACTGGCAGTGTGCTATTGTGAGCTAAGCTGCAGAAATCAGAATTTGCTGAACGTTTGAGGGGTTTACTAAGGATTTGGATCTGTTTTTACAGGAGTTATATAACCACAATGACTGGCGGATTTATTATGGTTTTAATTGACAATATTTCTTTATTTTTCCCTGTTTAATCAGGAAGCTTCCTGAAAGCATGTATAAATTTTCCAGATAAATATTTGGGGCTAGAATTTTTTTCTATGTTTCACATAATTTATTCTGTTGTGCTTTTCTTCTTCATATTGACATGAATCAAACGTAGGTATTTTAATTCAGCCAGTTGAAACAGTAAATTCCTTTGATTTGGAATTGTGGAAGTTATGAAGGCACAGTTGGGATTTTGCATTTTATGTGGGAAAATTTGAGGAAATTCTGTCCATAGTTTTTCTGATTGACTTTTGGAATTGGATATAGTAGGGACAGCTACAATCCTGTCTATCCTGCCAGCTACACTGTTGTTGGAGGACAGTGGATCCCAAATGCCGGGTGAGGCAGAAAGGTTTTGAGGGAGCTTCAAGACTGACATATTATATGCAAGCTTCTGTCACAGTGGACAGTCCAATGTCAGATTCCAACTCTGCCAAATTTCAGGATTCACATTGTTACTCAGCCTTCACATGAGTGGATCATGAGCCTTTTTGAGTACACAAACAAACAGGATCTGTTTATTAAATTTCTGCAGGGGTCCTCAAACTTCCCTCAGAAACTGTTGAGGGCTGGACTATACAGTGATACCTCGACTTGCAGTTGCTTTGACAACCAAATTATTCCACTTAAAAGTGCTGCTCTCCACTCCGCACGACAGATGACTTTGACAGGACGTGTCAAAATCAGCTGTTGTGTGGAACAGAGAACATCTGTTCTCTGCCCACCGCCACCTCCTCCTCCTCCTTGGTTGCTTCAGTCTCTCACAGCAGTGACCCACAAGGTTTCCTGAATGGGGCAGGTGGGGGTTTCTCCTTGTAGTCACTGGTGGGAGGGGGGAAATTTTGGCTGGCTGCCCACTGTGTCCCTGCAGTGGTGGCTGACCCACAACTCTGTTCCCCCCCTCCCACAGCCAGCAGTGCCACACGATCATGGGCTGTTTCTTGCCCAACAATCAAACTCCCAGCCCCGGACTCCTCCTACCTGTGCGTGAACTCGAGCAACACTAGCGGTGTGGCTGAACCTCCACCCCACCCAGTGGAGCTTCAGGCAGCTACCCCTAGCCTTGTGCGGCCTTTGGGATCCCCCTGCCACCTTTTCCACCTCCGATTGGGTTCCCCCCTCAGGTCTTACCCCTACCCCCCAAACACACACATACCAGGCAGCACCCCTGCGGCAGGCTCAGGCTGTGTCCGGCCTAACCCGCGGACACCCAGCCCTGCTCCCTCCTTCCAGCATGGAGCTTTGCTTCCAGCAGTGGCTGTCCTGGGCCCCACTAGCCACTGTGCCAGGCCCAAATGCCGGGCAGCCTTTTGGACCGCCCCTACCACCCCTCTCACCACTGATTGGGTTGATAACCCAGAGGTGGAAGGAGCGGTCTTAGCCTGCCACCACTGCTTCTGACGCGGGCCACGCAGCATCTCCGGTTCCTTCTTTTCCCCTCTCACCTTTTCTTCCTTTCTTCCTGCTCGCACTCTCTCACCTGTTGCCCAGGGCTCCTTCGCTGTTTCTTCTGCCACCTCCACCTCCACCCAGGCCTCCTGATTTGAACTGTTGTGCTTAGCTTAAGGGCTGATCTGCTGGGTGGTGGTGGTGGGGAGCGGGGGAACCACACCAGGCTCTCCCAGTTTAAACTGCCCTGCTCAGCTGAAGGTGCACCAGTCATCTGGGCGGTAGGGAGGGGTAAGCGGGTGCCCCTCAGCTGAATGAAGTAGTGTGCGGCTGGTGCACTGGTCATCTGGGTGGCTTTGAACTGCTTCACCATAGTGAAGGTGGGGGTGTGCAGGAGGGAGGCCTGCAATTGTTCCCACGGGCCGGATTCAGGTCCCTGGAGGGCCATATCCAGCCCCCGGACCTTAGTTTGAGGACCCCTGGCTTTCTGGGATAATAGAAGATTTTGCTGTATGTTCTGTACACTAGCAGCTTCTAGAATTTATACACAGTGCTTAGGGCTATGGATTGCCAGGCATCTGCATTCTCATATTCTTGCTGAAAATATTATAATAGACATTAGCGAGCAGATGACTTTGATTTGGGGGTACAACTGAAATTCTCTGAATACCTAGAAGTCGCTTTTACAATGCCCCACCCTTTTTTTTCTTAGCAACTCTGAGTCACTGTTATACATACATGTACGTTTACTTCCTTTAATACGCATGTTTGCATAAGAAAAACAGTTTTCTGCTTCCGCTTGGCAGGGAGCCTCATTATCAAAATTGGCCTTTGTTCTGTTTTCCTGCATGCTGAGCACATACTGTTCCAGTTAGTGAGAGGAACTGTGGTAATGGGTCCGACTCCTGATCACTTAAGATGTGTTATCGAACAATTTATTCTGCAAATGTTACTGTGGTTTCTTTGCATTATGGGATGTGCAGGGAAGAAAATGCTCCTTTTATATTTTCCTACTCCATGAGTTGCAGCACTTGATAACAGCACTGACCGTCTGGGAATGGCTTCTTGAACATTAATAGCTCGGGCAGGGCAGCTGGAAGCTTTCCATTGCAGGCTTTTAACTCAAGACCTGCTGTAGTCATGCTGTGTCTCATAGTGGGGGTGGGGGAACCGGGGAGGGGACCCAGAAGAGCAATGTGTTGGCGTTTTTCTTACTGCCAGAACCTTCCTGGGTCTCTCCTTGTTGTCTCTTCAAATGGGGCACCTTCCCTTTGCATCTTGTAAGGATGGCTTGGGGGCTTTGTGTCTTCCTGCATCTCACTCTATTTCAGGCATGTCCAAGGGCATGCACATGAGGTATCAACTCAAATCCACATTCTCTGACTTACTCAGGCTGCTTGGAAAATGTTGCTTCCATCTCCCCCACCCAACCGTGTGTGTGTGTGTGTGTGTGTGTGTGTGTGTGTGTGTGTGTGTGTG
>JAHTLZ010000010.1:3261057-3304414 GCA_023846285.1 Phrynocephalus versicolor
TCTCTCTCTCTCTCTCTCTCTCTCTGTGTGTGTGTGTGTGGTTTTTTTTTTTAAAGGGTTCTGTATCCATTGAGTGTTGGGTGATTTTTTTTTCTTTCAATGGCTATCACTGCATCTTTCTCTGCCTGAATTAGTCCTCAAAATCTGGAGTGAAGCAAGCTGCTTTTAAAATGCTGCTGCACAGTCAAAAGCCTAGGCAGTCAAAGCATGTATTATTCGCCCTGAACACAATCTTACCTACTCTACAGTTAAGGTGCTTGAATTATTTATTGGCATCACAATTAGATTTTTACTTTGATGTGTAGAGTGGGCAGTGCTTGTCCTTGCTTTGAGGAATTGCCTTAGCTAAAGAATTAAGCTGATGAGGAGCAGCATTGTTCATTTATAGTACAGGGACAGCAATAGAGCCTCGTTCAGGTGTAACACTAGACTATGGTTTGTCACTTCATGGATCAGCCTTCCCTCTCCTCTTCTGGCATGTCTGCAAGGAACAGAATAAACGCTTGGACTTCCTTTTTAAACTAACAGTGATTGAGCCTTATGCCCAGATCTTGGCAACTGTGATTTGTCTTATTTTAAACAAGGGGAACTTTGGGCTGTGGTTTATGAGCCTGTGTTCCCTAAACCATAAATAAGTTAGCCATAGGGGTCAAGATTCTGTTGAATGCATGCATAAAGACTAGAGATAGGTGTGAGCCACCCATTTAGCTGTTCATGGCGATTTATTTATCAGCCGAACAGGTGTTTGGCACTGTGAGCCTCGTGGCGCAGTGGTTAAATACCTGTACTGCAGGTAAAACTGTGCTCACGGCCTGGGTTTCAGTCCCAGGTAGCAGGCTCATGGTTGACTCAGCCTTCCATCCTTCCGAGGTTGGTAAAATGAGTACCCATCTTGCTGCCAGCGGGGGGTGGGGGAGGCAATGTGTAGCCTGCATTACTGTAATTAAAACTGTAAACCACCCCAAGACTACTTGAAGTGGTTTGGAACAGTATATGAACAGAACACTTTGCTTTGCTTTCCTAGGCCTCTTTTCTGTGTTAGGTGCCCACTCAGAGGTGGCACAGCAGGGAAGCTAGGAAACTGCCTCTGAGCAGGTTCCTGCTGGAGAAGGTGGGACTGGGAAATGCCAAACACCTATTCAGACAATAAACAAACCAGTGGTTTGTGCCCATCTGTAATAAGAGCAACAACACAAAAGGGTTGTCTGTCTTGTCATCTGTCACACTGAGAGAATATCCCAAATGGAGAAGGGTAAGGTGGACAGCTAATGCAGAGGTAGGGTTGTTTACATGATTACTTAATTGCACTGCATGATACTACACAGTGTTCTGGGAAGTGTGGAGCTTGGACAAAATGCGGTAAGCCACAGTTAATTGAAGGAAGCAGTGTTGACTTTCAACTTCTTTTTAGGATTTATGCATTAGTGCTGCAAACTATACAGGATATAACTCTACATGCCAAAGTTGTGTTTTAGTGTTGCTGCCCCAAATGGGCTTTTGTTCAAGCTGAGATGATAGGATGATTTTCTTTTTACATGTTTCAGACCTTATGTTCTTTTCTCTCTCTGCTGCCGTTATGATCTTGAAAGCCTGGCAGCCCTATTATTCACCCTCCTGAAATGAATTAAAAATCCCTTGATTGTTCTTTACGACAGTGGTTCCCAACCTTAGGTCCCCAGATGTTCTTGGAATGCAGCTCCCAGAAATCCTGGCCAGCACATCTAATGGTGAAGTCTTAGTCCAAGAACATCGGGCTTCCCAAGGTTGGGAACTTTTCCTTTACAAAATGGTCCTTCTGTTGTTCCATTTCATTTCACATCCTCAATACGGCTGGGTGGAACCCTGCTGAGTACACCTACAATGTAGTTACAGAACACTGTCCAGAGTCTTATTGTTTGGTTATGTCAACATAAATGCAGCAATGTAAATTGTAGCATCAAATTGCCACTGATTAACCTACATCGTCGCTCATATTTCTCCTCTTCTACTCAATCATGTGACTAGTGCATTAGAAGAGATGCAAGCAAATGACTCATTAGGTAGTGGCAATTTGCACTGCAGTTTACACCATTATACTTACGCCAGCATAACTAACTGGTAAGGTTCTGGGTCACTATAGCCAAAATCCTGTTGCTCAGTGTAATAAATCACCCAAGCCCATAGAATCAGTGGGAGTTTAACCCTTCTGTTAGTTCCATTGATTCAAATGGGCCTATAAGGAGCCCCATGGCCCAGTGGTTAAATGCCTGGACTGCAGGTAAAACTGTGTTCACAACCTGGGGTTTAATCCCAGGTAGCAGGCTCATGGATGACTCAGCCTTCCATCCTTCCAAGGTCGGGTAAATTTATTTATTTATTATTTATTTATTACATTTATATACCGCCCATATTCTGAAACGCAACTCTGGGCGGTTTACAATTAAAAACAAACAGCAGAGAACAGACAAGGAAAGCAGAGGCAAACTAACTTGCTGGGGGAGGGCAATGTGTAGCCTGCATACTGTAATTTAAAAAACTGTAAACCGCCCAGAGACTACTTGAAGTGGTATGGGGAGGTATATAAGCAGAACACTTTGCTTTTGCTTTTACTCTAACTTTGACTTACTTTAACATAGTACATCTCAACTAGAGTAAGCCCATTTAGTCAGTGAAACACACAAAAGAGTTGACCCAACAAATCCCCACTGATTCAGAGGGCCTAATCTTGTGCAAGTTATTATGCTAAACAACAGGACTTTGGCTAACACAGTGAAAACTCAAGAATGGAATTTGAACATGCCCTCCTTGGCTTGTTTCCGCTGCCTCCAGGTTCAGAGGCACCAGTGGCTATGCAGGGTCACCGTTTCTGGAGGTTGTTACTCCAAAAAGGTAACCGTGTCCAAGCTCTGGGTCAAAGTGATAACTGAAGATGACTTTTGCCTCAACAGCCTTTGGTAGCCTGACGGAGAAACAGGATGCTGCACTTCATAAACCTTTGGTCTTACATAAAAGGCCACTAGCAGAGCCTTTAACTAAGGAAGCTTCAGCAGAATGAAAGAAGACCTAGAGCGACAGCCAGGTCTGGGATGCCAGTGACATAGGAAATAGTCCCGCAGGAGATGGAAGTGGGGGACAAGGAAAGCCAAAAGTCCATGGGGCTCATGTGATATCATCTGCTACTGAGTCCCATCTGATTTACGGCAATCTTTTCCAGGGTTTTCTGGGTAGAGATTATTCAGGAGTGGTCTGCCATTCCCTTCTTCTAGGGGTACCTTTGGACTGGGCAGCTTGCCCAAGACAACACAGGCTGGCAAGAAAGCACGGAGGGGAATTGAAGCCCCAATATCTGGCCTGGCTAGGTACCTAAACCACCGAGCCATTTAGGCAGTGCTTGGTAGGGCTGCTAAGAGATTGGAATTAAATGAATGGGCTGGGAATACTGGTGCAAAAAACTTTCATAACAAAGGGGGAAATGTCTCCTTTCAGCTCCTCGAGATGTGCATGCAGAACTGCGGCCCAAACTTCCAGTCGCTAGTTGTGAAAAAGGATTTCTGCAAAGACCGGCTAGTGAAGCTGCTGAATCCAAGGTTCAACCTGCCGGTGGATCTGCAGGAAAAAATCCTGACCTTTATCATGGTAAGTGGAACGCTCACGCCCAGCTACCCACCTTCTGCACATCAAAGCGTTATAGGTGCAATAAATATTTCATACGATGGCTGCCCTGCAGCGCATGGGAGAACATGGAGCAGAGCTTCTGGCTCGGTTTAGCCTGCGTCTCCATTAAGAGATGGTATTTGGACAGCGGCCAGTACACGGCTGTGCAGAGAGCTAGAAAGCTGGCCACGGGAGGAGCACAGCAGAGGGGCCTCTCATCTTGAAGCCATTCTTTTATGGTGGGTGAGAGGCTACCCACGATGCAAAAAAAGCTTGGCAGTGACTGCCACCCCCACCCACCCACTCCAGAGTGGTGGGTGGGTGGGTGGGGGCAATCCCAATGCTTGCTGCTACCTTAGCTGGCCCTTTATTAGGGTGGCGGAACAAGTACAAAAGAGGTTTGGGCACCTGGTTCTCCCTGTTCTGCTTGGCTGCGGGGGGATTCGTTATCTCCACTAGCCACTGGGCCTCCAGTCCTCACCCAGGCCTGAGGTCAGTTGTTAGTCATTGGACAGAGTCTGGTTTTCCGTGCTGACCCTGGCCAGCTGGTGCCTCTTAAGGCAGACTGGTCATGCCAAGCTATGGCAGGTTCCCATAGTGCTTGAGTTTGTCCTGTCTCCAGTGCCTGTGCTAAAGGCACTCCATTTGCTGCTCCCTCCTCCCACACGTCTTCCACTTTACAATATGAACACTTATTATAGTAAGTTTTTAATGTAATACAGTGGTACCTTGTATAACAGACAGCTTGTATAACATAAAATTTGTACAACATAAAAAATTCCAGAGATAGGGAAAATTTGCTTAACATAATTGCCTATGGGGAAAATCCGTACAACATAAAAATGGGATTACTCTGCTTTCAATGCATTCCTATGGGAATTTGTATAAAGGAAAATTTGCTTAACATAATTTCATTTGGAACGAATTAATTCCGTTATACAAGGTACCACTGTACTTGTTTCATTCTTTTTAATATTTGCACATTGACCATTTTTAGCTTTTGTCTTTTAATTGCTTTTAATTCCTGGGAAACGTTGGGTAAAAGTATTTTAAATAAATAAATAATAAATGCATTGTGTAGTAGATCCTTAAAAGAATCCACCCCGCCAGCTATAATTTTTTTGACATGAATCAATTATACTTTAGGCCCACCCCACCCCAATAATAATAGAAAACAGCACCTATGCTCAATTCTTGATAGTGACCTCGAAATATTTTTGCTGAGAATTGGCCACCTCACAATCAGGAGTTTTTCTTTACCTCTATTTTATCCCAGAATAAGTGGCCCTGAAAACAACAATAAGGTTCATAGCTCTTGATGGGTGGTGTTCATAGCCCCAGTGAAACAAATGAGAGAGAATCCCAGGTGAGATAGGTGTAATTCAGGTAAATAGTACTGAAATGTGATCCCTGGGAATTTATTGTTTAAGAGAATAAAGTCTGTTACTTAAGAATAATATGATAGCAAGTTAGTCTTTGGGTGAAAGAGACTTATTTCTTAAAGATTAACCCATGATTAGTCACTTCTAGGTTGGTTGGTTCTTTGATTTTGGTTATATATGCACCCTAAGTAAAGGTGCCTGAACACCAGGAGACACTCATCAGTGTGGATGGGGTGGGGGGCAGAATGACTGGGAGAGAGGAAGAGATAAAGGGAGAGTAATAGAGTTAGTTGTTTCTTCACATCTCTGATCACTTTTTAAAGGGTAGCGGATGGAGTGAGCTGAAGGAGATGACAGAACTACTAGAGTAGGTGTTGCATATATTAGACTACTAAAATTGTAAACAATAAGTGTGCTTTTATGGGTCATCTTCAGGTTATGCACCAATATATAGTGCAGAAGAAGTGAGTGAATGAGAACCCCCCAAATTAAGGGTAGTTGCTTCTTAGAGGTGAGTTAGAAAAGTGCAAGCTGCATCAGAAGAATAGCTTTCAAACTATACCCTAGATAGATGTTGGTTGGATATTTAGACATGGTGTTGGTTTGGAGGAAGAGGAAGCTATTTTACATCATATTTTTATTCCCTGGAGAATCACTAGGGCGTTCCTTACAGGGTTACCACAAATTTGTTTTTCCTTTTTTCTGAAGTTAAGATGCTTTAAACTTCATTCCAGAAAGGAGTAACTTGTACAAAACTAGAGGCTGCAGTGTCTATTTCACTGGGCCTACCGTGGCACCTTGGTGAACAAGTTATTGCCTGAATAACTGTAATGACAAATGATCACTGTAGGGCAGTTGCGAATTTTCCTAAACTGGTTTGGCTTTTCCCACAAGGCTTGAGCTCTGGTTTTAGGAATGCCTATGTGTGTGTTCACATGGGGATGTGGAGTAAGGTCATCTCCTTATGATAATGTAAATGCAACTCAAAGGAATGGATTGTCCAAGATGGCATAATCCTCTGTAAATTGCTCTAGTATATTTTATCTGCAGCTACATTCTTTCCCCTCATTCTGAGTGAGTCTGGGCTGATTCACACCACTATTTTTGAGGTTGGAGGTAATCATATGCCATTTATTTGCATACTGCAATGGTCTTGTGAAAGTGCTTCCAATTGATAACATCAGCATTTAATATGTCCTACAGCCTGTTAGATCATTAGCATTGTCAACCTTGTTGCGAAAGTCTTATCCTTATACAGGGACTTTCAGAGGAGCACTTTTTACCACGTCACAGGAAATTGTGTTCTGCCAGAGCAAAATATTCAGGAGAATTTTTGGTAACCAACCTAAACTTCTTAGAAGCCCATATGTAAGGAAGAGCACCAGCACCCCTTCCGCTAAGCCAATAACAACATGGCAAGGCATGGGACAGACTCTGGAAAGCAAAGTATGCTGCTTCTATACTGCCCCATAGAGTTTAAAGCACTCTCTGGGAAGTTTACAATTTAATTATGCAGGCAACACATTGGTCCCCCCTCCCAGCAAGATGGGTACTCATGTTACTGAAAGATAGAAGGCTGAGTGAACCTTGAGCCACCTACCTGGGATTGAACCCTGGGTTTTTGAGCACATTTATAGCTGCAGTACAGCTGTTTAACCACTGCGCCTCCTCCTTTGGAAAGCCAGCTTGGCACCACTTGTGCAGTTGTCCTTCTGTAGCCGTGTGACACAGCAGGAATCTGGCCAATATCATTACCGGCCATTTCATTTGAAGGTTCTTTCCCTAGTTGCAGAATTTTCCCATTTATGCCTCCTGATGATCTTGGACTGGAACTCCCATCAGTCTTCGCTATTTGTTGTGTCGAGCAGAGTTAATGGGAGTTCCAATCCAGTAAATCTGGAGGGTCCATAAATGGCCCGCATCCACTACCAACTGCGCCAGCTTGTTCATTGAACTGCTTGCCCTCCTGGTGAGGATAGTTCCGGGGATCCTTTTTTGGAACACACTTGCAGAGTCTTATCACAAGACCAGTGGTGGCCAAACTTTGACCCTCCAGATGTTTTGGACCACAACTCCCAGAATTCCAAGCCTGTATTGCCAGTGACAAAGGACTTTGGGAATTGTGGTCCAAAACATCTGGGGGGGGTAAAGTTTGGCCACCACTGCACAAGACCATTTGTAAGTTCATGAAGAGGGGAGGTAAGTTCACATGTGGTGGTGGAGAACTCATCTTGATGGACTTGTAACTTTAAAGTGGACAGCTATCTTGCTCCAGGAAAAGGAATGTCATTCGATTTCCATAGCTGTTGCCTTTTTTTTCCACAAACAGACCTGGGCCCGAGGCTTTCAGGGTGCTGTGGACGTGAGTGAAGTCAAGGAGGTTTACCTGGAGCTTCTTAAGAAAGGAGTCGAGTTTCCGTCCTCGATTGACAAGGGAACGACCAAGGTAGGGTCTGATCTTGGCAGCTGCTCAATGGAAACAGGATATACATGTTGCAAAAGCAACAGAGGCAGCGAGTGGATGGTATTTAATAATATGCATTTGACACAGTCGTCTGCTCGGCTCAGGAAACCGGTCCTACCTTTCTGCCTTGGAGCGTTTTAAAAAAAGGAGTGGGAGGCCTACTTTTCTTCAACAGGAAATGTAGAGGCTGGCGATCTCAAAAGGTGCTCACGAGGCCTTGGAACTCCAGTTTCTTCTTTAGGTTAAAGGAAATGAAGCATCTGGGCTGCCTCGCAGGCCCTGTTAGCTTCCATCAAAACAAAGACAAAGCCCAACATGTGCTGGCAAATTACAGGGGATTATTGGGAAGGGAGCTGCCTAGATGCCATGAGCACATCCAATCTCACCTGATTTCGTAAGCTAAGCAGGGTCGGGCCTGGTTAGTACTTGGATGGGAGACCACCAGGGAATACCAGGTGCTGTAGGTGCCTGGAGTAGGAACTGGCAAACCACTCCAGTATTCCTGCCAAGAAAACTCCATGGGGTCACAAAGAGTCGGTCACGACTGTAATGACACAACACACACATTGGGAAGGGAGGAGAACAAAATAGAGCCACAAAGCACATAATATACTACTTGCAAAGCATCAGAAACTATTTTTGTCCTGACTGTTTCATCTCTAATTTTCAAACCTATATCTTCAAAATCTGGTAATTTCCCTGTGCTGATACTCTAAAAGTCATAACATTTGATGTATCAGTGAAGATTCTCAGACATCCTGGTCGGGTTATCTGGAACGTGAGTCATGGCAACTGGATTTCTTTTCTTGAGAGATCGAAATGTTTCACTGCTCAGCCAAGCAGCTTTGTCAGTCTGAGGAAAGTTAGTGATGACGCCTCCAATTTAAATTGCTGCTTGGATGAGTAGCAAAACGTTTCAATCTCTCAAGAAAAGAAGTCCAGTTGCCATGACTCAACTTCCAGATAACCTCACTTGGATGACTGAGAATCTTCACAGACAGTGTATAGTTTCTTATTCTGTGGATTTAATATCTTTCTACTGTTCTTAAATGGTTTCTTTTTAGTATAAGCGTACACAGCCAATATACTTTCTTAAAAAAGCAAACACCAGTGTCTGTTTCACTGGTGTTTGCTTTTAAAAAAAGTATATTGATGTTTTTTAGGAGTAAGATACAGTGAATACTAGGTGTCCTGCATTTTGTTGTTCAGATAAAACATTGGCAACAAGGCTGTTGCAAGAATTCTCTCATATGTGTTCATGCATGCATACAGACTTCTTGTGTGAATGTTGCTTTCTGGTGGAATTCCTCTTGTTTAAACTTAAAAAAACCCACATAAAGCCCTAATTTATATTTATTATATGTATTCATAGCCCTTGTCTCAGGCTTCCAATGGCACCTCCATGAAGGTGTTATCAAGAGCCCTCTCACCAGCTGCGGTCATAACTCTGATTCCTGAACAGGTAAAAAAAATGCTGCTATTCACTGTAATCTTTTGTGGGCCAAAATAAATTGCTTTTAGCAAAATGGTCTTGGATTGCATTGCTAGCTTGATTGTGGGTTGCCATGGACTGAATCTCTCTCTCTCTCTATCTGTGTGTGTGTGTGTGTGTGTGTGTGTGTGTTTGTGTGTGTTCGCACCTGTGTTTAATTTTTATCACTTCCATCTTTTTAGGGACGGAAAAGGTAAGGCCATTCAATATCTCCACTGCTCAAGTGAAATTCAATGTCAGTTGGAGACAGGAAAGGTGTGGGACACTTCTTGTCATCCATTTGGAGATCCTTCTAGAAATACCATGTTGATTTTTTTTTTCCAAACACAGGAGGAAAAGGAAAAACAGTTAAAAGGAACTGAAGTGTCATTCCTCTCCTGAGGATTTTAAACTTGTTGTATTCCTTATTAAGTCTAATAAGGACTCTCATCTTATTTCCTGATATTTTTCCTGTCTCAAACAGGTTGGAAAGCTCTACAGTGAACTGGATATGGTCAAATTGAACGTGAGGGTCATGTCAGCAATCCTGAAGGAAAATGTCCCCGGTTCTGAGAATCCAGATGACATGGAGCTCTTGCAGGTAGCGTGTGCCTTTTTTTTTTTTGCTGAGGTAGTTAGCATTGAAAATAGAGCTCTGAAAATAGAATATGGCACCCTAAATCATTCAACTCCCAAACTAGAGTATTGAAGAGGAGTGCCAGGGATGCCTTGATGGAAGGTCTGAGCAAGTCACCTTACATCTCACCATCTCCTTAATCAGCTTCTCCAGAAAGGTTATGAAAAGGTTTAGATAGGAAGGGTGAACGGACCCAAAGCTTTCGCATTCCTTTTCTTCTTCACCTTTTCTGACATTCATGTTCTGTCGAATTTTCCACAGAAACGGGGAAGGGGCTTCACAGTCAAATCTCCCCTCTGAGGCTAGTGCTCTGTCTCTGGTTTCAGCTAGCACGCTAGGGGGCGGGGAGATCCATTTCCTAATGTGACCTCTGAGATACCGCCCCCTGGGCCAATAGGTTTGCCCTCTTAAGTCAGTCTGTGAAATTTGCTGATAAAAATGACATTTCTAAAAGGAGAGAGTGTTTTCTTCACCTTAAGAAGCTAGGGATGAGGAGATGGGGCAAAGTTGGCACAGAACACAGTAATACCTCGGATAAAGAATGCCTCGGATAACATTTTTTTCGGATAACAAATGGAAATTTCCAGGTATAGGGCTGCCTCGGATAGCAAATGTTCCCTATGGGCTGCCTCGGATAACAAATGTTTCATAATGCCTTGCAAAAAATGTGTACCCTGAATGCATTGCAGGATGCATAGTTTGTGGAGGGGTGAAAGGAGTTAGAGCATTTTTTCCGTGGTATTTTGAAGCCATTCTGGACATGTTTTGCTGAGGGATTTGGACCTTTCGAACTTGGTAAAATAGGGAGCTAGCTGTTATTAATCTTTGCACTGATTTTCTTTGCATTTTTGGCTGGAAGAGGCTGAGGTAGTCTTGCTGGTTCATTTCTCCATGTTTGCAGTCTTTTTTCATTGCTCTGCAAGCAAAAATGGGTTGGATTTTTCTTCCTGCTTATGTTTGCTTGTTTGCATTTTCCCCCCATTGCACTTTGGGTGGGAACAGGCTGGGGTAGTCTTGCTGGTTTATCTTGTCCATGTTTGCATTGCACTGCAGGGGGGTGTTCTGGAGGGTGTTCCAGCACTGCAAGCATTTTATAAAGAGATCTGAACCCCCCCCAGCTTTTTTTGCCTTTTTTTTTGGACCTCCGGAACAGATTAATCGGTTTCCCGTTCATTTCAGTGGGAAGCCACGTTTCGGATAACAAATTGCCTCTGAGAACGAATTAAATTCGTTATCAGAGGTACCAGTGTATCTGAAATTCAAGACTCGCAAGTTAATCTTATCAGTGTCTAGAAAGATGTGTACAGTAGGACTGCGGTACCAGTTTTCATGGTTTCACCTGTCGGCTTCCTGAAAATATTAAATTGCTCCCCTTCCCCCGCCAGAAATATGTACTGTATTTCCAATTAGTATTATCAAAACTGGCCACTGGGGGGGGGCGCACAAAGGAACAAGATACTATACTATGTATACTGCATAAGATTTGCTGTATCTTCAATTTTCAATATATGCAGGGTGGAGACTTAGAACCGATTGCCCAGAGATACTGTGGTCCTACTGTATAAATATTTCCCCATTTGGAGGGACTGAATGTCAGTGACATGTTTCTCAAAGTATATGGATGTTCACAAAATGTTTTTGGGGCCACCAACACTCACAGGGAGGATCTTTGTGTATCAAACTCCAGACATTCCCAATAAGCAAGTACATTGTTTTCTCCCTCACCTTGGAACTTAAAAACAACATAATTAGAAAGACAACAGTGCCACCTCCCCCGTAAAAAGGTTTGTGTGAAGCTCATTTCCTCCCCCACATCTGTCCTATAGAGATGTTTGTGTGGGGGTGTGATCTCCCATTTAAAGGAGGAGGATCTTTGTTCAAGGTGTGTGTGTGTGTGTGTGTGTGTGTGTGAGTCAGGGGTGGGGGTTGGGGAGCATGCAGCTGAGTCTCTTGATTCACCCAGGCCAGTTGAACAGGCAATAGAATATGTCCCACTGTTTTATTCGCTGTACAACAGAAGGGACCCTACTGTAAGCACCCCGAGCTACTTCTGGCTGAAGGCGATCTGGAGACTATTTTCTAGTCTAGAGGCAGATGGAGGGCATTGTGATACTAAGGACGAAGGGACAAGATCTTACAATGGCTATTGGGGCGGGGGGGTGTTTTATTTTGCAATCTTGGATCAATTTTTGGAGCGCCAGGGGAAATAGTGATGATAATATAGGTGATGTCTAACCCCCCCCCCCACAACTCTTCCTGACGATCAGATGCTTTGAACAAGCATTGCAAGCTAGCTATCACCACCAGGCTGTCCCTTTTGGGTCTCCCAGGTATGAATTGGTGGATTTGGTGGATATTTGGTCTGATCCACTACGCAGGCACTACTTTGCATTCTGGTGGGGATTGTCTTTCTTTATCCTTCCTCCTCCTGTGGCTGATGCTTTGTTCCTGCCTGTTCCTCCACCCTCATCCTTTTCAGATTGAACAGGTGCAACATGTGAGCTTTTTTAAAACCAACACAGAGAGTTCCCCTTTTGTTTTTTTTAAAAAGTATATTGAAAATGAAAAAAAAGTTGTGACTTACAAAAAAACCCTTCACTAGATACTGTGACATACCATATAATGGGCTTGTATAAGGCAGGCTTTTTCATAGAGCCTGTCTTGAATACAGAACGAGGTAAGGAAAAGTACCAAGTAGTTCCCTATGGTCTGGTGATTTCCTGATGCATGGGACTACAACTCGCATAAGCCCCAGCCAGCACCGTCAATGGCAGCGGGAGATGGAGGTTGTGGAAGTTGTAGTCTGGAGAAGGTTGGTCTAGATGTGTCAGTTCATTTGGCCTGGGGGGAAATAAAGTATGTTTGTTGCAGGGTTGTTGTGGCAGTTTTTAGAAGTGCATGTGGCAGGGAAGAACTTTTATCTCCCTCTCACATCCAACAGGTCAGGGGGCCACCCAGTGAAATTAATCAGCTATAAATACAGGACAGACAACAGGAGGTCCAGTTTGGCACTAGATGTTATGGCTGTCGTAGGGGATGATAATGATAGATTGTTTAAAAGGGGGCTCGACAGAATCTTACAGGATATGCTTATTAGTCATGACAACTCAGTAGAGCAGCACTTGAAGGAGTGACTTTTTTGTAAGGCAGCTCTCAGAAGTATTCCACTGGTTGGACACTATTGGAGACAAGAGTACAAGATTAGGTACATTCTTGATGTGATGAATAAGCTTCTTTGTATATTAGTTTTGGGAAAAATAAAGACAGTTTGAGATGCCCCAACATGTTTTGTCGTCTTGTGCATACTTGGCATTCCAGAAGTGGAAGCGGACCTGTGGCATCCAGATAATGCCAGCCACTGAGTCATTCGGCATGGCACAAAACACTGCCAACAAGGCTCTGGAAAACATACATAGGCAGACATTGGTTACAACATTCAGACAGAGCACAGCAAACAAAATGTATCACAGGTGTTTGCAGAGGCCAACCAGGAATATGGGAAATTCTACCTGGCGGGACAGCTCTGCCCAACGAGAACTGCTCCGTGACACCCGTTCTTCCCAAGCTAGGCGACTAAGAGTGTTCACACCATGAGAGGCCTGGAAAAATAAAACCTCAAGCCAGGCCTTCTCTGCAATAGCTCCATGCCTACGGAACAATCTTCCTGTGGAGATCTGCCTGGCCCCCCTCTTGGGCATCTTTTAAACATTCCTTGAAAACATGTTGTTGTTTAATCTGTGGTTTTAGTTTATTTACTATTTTTTTATTTTGTATAAGTCAGTTGTGTAACTAGTGTATTGTGGGTTCTGTAGTGTTATTGCTGTAAGCTGCCCAGAGTGGCCTTGTTGCCAGACGGGTGGTCCAAAAATCTAAATAAATAAATAAATAAATAAATAAATAAATAAATAAATAAATAAATAAATAAATTGCTGTTTAGAAGTGCTGCACAAGTTACATGTTTCTGACTCGATACTGTCCCTATTTCTTAAGAGACACAGCTTCCAGACTTTATCTCTCTTGTTTCTGGACAGTCTCAGTGTCCATTAAAAAATGTTCATGCCCTTTTGGCGAGATGCAGGGGACAAGCTCAGCACTGCTCACCTTAACAACCCACCACTTTTTCAACAATTACAACCACTGTATAAGCATCACTGGACAAGAAAGTGAAATGGAATTAGAAGGGGGAAGAGCAGAGGTTGGGCAGGAGTGCTCCGTAAGAGACTCTTTATCAACACGGAGTCTTTTAACAATCATAATCTTGTGTTTCCGAACCTTGGGTTCTTAGACGTTCTTGGATTAAAACTCAACGCTTGCTTTGTAGGCCACAGTTTCTGGGAGTTGTAATCCAAGGACATCTGGGGATCCAAGCACGGGAACCACTACCCGAAACAAAGCATCCAGTGGAAATTACGGGATCAAATGCCACATGAACTGCTTGTGGTCCAAGTATTGATCTCTGCGCTGATGTAACTGAAGGTGTCTCCAGCACCTGCTCTGTCTGCCACTCATGTCTTAAGATGGAATCTCTTACTCTGTCCCTCTGCAGAAGCTGTACAAGACATGCAGAATAATGCAGGAGAGAATCATGGAACTGTTAGCCACTGTGCAGAATGAAGATGTAATTACCGAACTGATACAAGTGAATGAAAACCTAAACAATGTCCTGCTGGGACACGAGAGGTAAATATGTTCTCTCCTAACTGCAATCTGATGTCTTGTAGATGCACGCTCTGCATAAATAGTTCTGTGGGATGCTTTCTCAGGAGATGTCCAGTGCCATTTGCTTTGTTGCCCTCACCTTTTTACTGAGGAGAACACAGATGACAAGCACGCTGACCCACAGTATTTTGCGCCATAAAAATGTGTTACGCAGACCTCTCTGATCCAGTCCAGGAGTATTGCAAGACTGGGTGCCAGTGTGCTCCTCCATCACTTGATGCTTCAGATTGCTGTGTTATGCGCACTGGCGTTCAATATCTGTGCAATATTGGTTTTTGCAGCACACTCTAAATTCCCATTTGTAGTTGTAGATGTGCCGGGCGTGTTAGTCTGTGCAAGTATTACAGGTAAAACCAAAATAGTAGTAATAATAAAAAAAGAGCAAATAAAAAAGACAAAAACATGGTGGCACCTTAAAAAGACTAACTGCTATATTTTTAACGCGAGTTTAAGGGGGCATGTTCACTTCCTCAGATATAAACTCTTATGTCTGAGGAAGTAAGTGGACATCTTTAAGGTGCCAGAACAGTTTTTTTCTTTTTAATTTTCTTTTTATCTATGAAATATCAGCGCTCTGCACTGTTCTTTCTTCTTCCCCATGTTTCATAGATGTGCTATGCCTTATGTTTAACAGTTTTGCTGCACTATGTAAAACTGGGTGTGACATTCTGGTTGTCTGTGAAGATTCTCAGTCATCCAGGTAAAGTTATTTGGAAGTTGAGTCATGGCAACTGGACTTCTTTTAAGACTCAACTTCCATATATTCTGGTTGCTGCAAATAGTTGTGCCTATTATCTTGCAACAGAAATAAATTTGAGATTTTTGTTGTAGTAGTTTTACTACCGAATATATCACCTCGGACTTAATGCTTCTTAAGCAATGCCCAGAACAATTATGTGCCACATCAACATATTTTGTTCAAGTCAGTTAACTGGAAATTGACTGGTCTGTTGCATAAACAAGGGAGAATCCTAAAAAGTCATAAATATAACTTAATTAAACCCAAATCTGTAGAACAAAAGAAATTTGGTAGACCTGCTATGTTTGAAGATTTGGATTTCAGAGGTTTAAAGGATTACCAAATACTTGCTTTGCTTAGCCCACATTTGTGGCTTGAAGATGAAGAACTAACAGTACCATTTCATACAGGTTTTCTCGGAACAGAGTACGGTTCTTGGAGAATCAAAGGATTCAAAATGAACGCACAGCGGTAAGCAGACCATCCTACTGGCCCCAAACAACCTCCTCTTGCTAGGAAAAGCATTCTGAAACCTCAGATACTTCTATATCCTGCTGAGTTCTTGAGTCATTTAAACACTTGTTAGTGCCTTCCAAGTCTAGGTTGCTCAGAGGTAAGTTCAGTGCATCCAGTGGGGCACCAACTCCTAAGCAAGAATTGTAGTTTTATAATTTGTTCAGCAGAGGACAAAGCGCCAATTCTTGTTCCACCCTAACTTGATAAGTAATCAGAGACTTTGGAGGATGAGGGAATGCAGCACAGTTGCTTTGATCAGTTTCAATAATACATCAACAAGGGGACCGTAGCATTAATGTGTTCGCCCCTGGTCCTTTCACAGGCTGTTGACAAATACCGCTTCTAAATTTTAATGGCAACGTGTTGAAGTATAAACAAAAGAATTTAGCTCAAACTCACTTAATATTTATTTATTTATTTGTTATATTTATATTTATATACCGCCCATCTTCCGTATATATGCACACCCAGTTCCTAAGTTTATAAACTTGAAACACTCAGTTTTCCTCACAGATACTCTAAAAATCCTATCTCTTCTATCTAAAATTTATCCAGAAAATGTAAATCTAGCCCTATCTGTCTTTCTCTTAGAATAGCGCCAGTCCCTATCTGGCTAAAGCAGTGCTGAGCAGAGCCTTAAATCTCCTCAGGCCACTCCCCAGACTCTCTCATTGCTCTATAAACCCACCAATCAGTACAGACACCTCTCATTAATTATTCATTGCCACAGGTCAACATCACAGGGACCTTTTTGGAAATTGCTTACTTACTGCTAACTGGATTCCAGGCACAGGCTAACATGGCTACCTCTTCCAAAGCTTCAATTGTTAAGTGGATGTTTGATTTGAAGGAAACAGGCAATCCTGGGTAGAACCTCTGGTCTTGGTCTTCATTTTTAGGTCAATGGCAACCAGCCCTCAGCTCCTTCTTGCGATTTACTTGATCTTGAAACCAGTGTTCCTGCTGCTGTGCCTAATCTCGGGAGAGCCAGCCCGGTGACTTCCCAGTCATCAGAACAGAGTGAGTCAAGGTTTAAGAGAACATTACAGGCCTTGTAAGAAGAATGGGAATGAGTTTCAATTGAGTTCATAATCTCTGCATTTAGGCAGAAGACATGTGACAAGCATGTAATCCAACAGAGCCTTACTTCCACAAGTATCTGCTTCCACTCTCTCTCTAGCTCTGTCAGTGTTCTGGTCCTTATATGTCCTTCAGGTGCAAAATACTTATACTAACACTAAATACAGTATTCCAGATTCTCATTAGCTCAATCTGCCAGGTACTGATAGTCCTGTATCAGGGACCAACTTGCTAGCTGTACATAGTTCAGTTGAAAGATGGGGACATCATTCTGAGGCAACTTTTTTTGTCCTCATGGATGGTGCATAGCTAGGGCCAGCGGGTACCTTGCATTTGTCAATACACATATACTGTTCTGCCCAGTTATTTGCAGAATTTATGTTATTCATATATCTCTATTCCCTGTACAGTTGATTAGAATGCTGTTTATGGAAAAGGTTAAAAAACAGGTAGTATATGTACACATTCCTGAGGAAATAAAATGTGGAGATGGGATATGAGGCAAGAGTGTAAGATAAAGGATTTCCTCCCTTTTTTATCTTAATGTGTTTAACTGTGGCTTCCTCACAGGCCTCTCTTAGTAATACGTTAGGAATCAAAGTAGATGTGCCACAGTGCCACAGGAAACTCACTTTTTGGTCATATACCAGCTCCATATTTCTATAAAACAGGACTGTTGTTGTTATTCTGTTTTTAACATCCAAATGTGTGTAACATTAAGGGACACTGAATGGTCTTCCACCCTCACATTGTGTCCGCAGTTTCTCTTGCTTCTCTCCACATACTTCTCTTTCACCCAACACCAATATTGCATGGATCAGCTGAGATGGGGAGAAAAAGATATGAGGGCCACAAAATGCCAAGGGGAAAAAGGTCTTCTCACACAGCTAGTTGCCCCCTTTGAATGCTAAGAGACCCTGCCCCTCTCCTTCCCATCACAGACAGTTTCATATTTGAATGGGGCAGATGTGCGAAGGCTCATCTGACTTTGACTGTGGTATTAAAGACCTTTCATCTCAAAATGCCGGGTAGATCGAGGTCCCAAGTTTGCAAATTTACAGGGGGGAGGGAATTTGCAAGCCTAATACCAACCTCCTTTCTGCTGTTTCTGTTTTGTTTTGAAGACTGCCAGACACAAAGTGCTGCTGTTCAAACCCCCCATCCAGCTCAGCCATTGCTTTATCCTCAGCTAAGCCAGCTCCCTCCTTCAAATGCTCCACAGTACTCGTAAGTAGTGATTTTAAACTAATGGAAACACAGAGGTGGGGTATGAAGGTTGATTAACATGTAGATGGCAATGAGGGGATCACAAGACATCCCCTCTTTGGAATCCTGTCATATAACTGTATAGACATTTAACTGAACCAACCTTTAACCATTCATTTTGTAAACTAACTTATGGGGAAAACAAGTATGCAGCACATGAATAAAGAGATAGATAGGAACATGTAAGAAACTCGCAGGGTTTCCAGATGTCTGGTTGTCTTGTGCTGCTCTGAAGATGAGTTAAGGAATATCTGTTCTGATTTCTCAGTGGCTTCTCATGCCATCATTTCCTCTTTTAGGTTCTCAGCAGAACCACTGAGCACGTGCCAAAGCTTCCCAGGTGGCCAAACCTACGTCAATGTGAGTAGCAAACCATTCATCAGTCCTGCTTCGCTAGCAAGTCTCTAAAAACAAATGCCTCTTATACCTTCTGATTAGGCATATGTTGAAGACAATCTGACCGGTTCGTTCTTAGGATGACTGTTCTTCCGATGCCTCGAGGTCAATTCAAGACTAAGCCGATACTGCTGAATTTGCCTCAGGACATGTGCCTGGTCTTTTGAACGATTAAGTCATCCTGCTGACAAAACGACATCCATTGGTGGAGCAAGAAGGTGGATGGCTCTCCCCTTTGCACCCCTAGATTGAGATATCCTCTACGTGGGGTTACCCTTGACCCTTGTTCGGAGGTTGCAATGGGTACAAAATGTGGCGGCCAGACTGGTGGTGGGTGCTCATAAATATGATCACATCACCCCAGTTCTGGACTGCCTGCATTGGCTGCCCGTGGCTCTCTGGATAAGGTTCAAGGCCCTGGTTTTGGTTTTCAAAACCCTCCACGGCTTGGGACCCGATTACCTGGTGGAGCGTATCTCTCAGAGATCAGCAGAGGCCAGGCCTACTCGAATGTCGCGGGCGCGCTCACTCAGGGTGGCCACCCCTAGGGAGGCGTGGAAGTCGATAACACGTAGCCGCACCTTCTCGGTGGTCGGCCCTTCATTATGGAATCAACTACCGAGTGAGCTGCACCTTGCATTGTCTCTGCCCACCTTCCAAAAGGCTTTAAAAACTTTGCTTTTTAAGGAGGCTTATGGCAACCTTATTTCCACTTAGGTTTCTTTTCTTTTTTTCTTTTTTTTACGCCCATTGCCTCTTGTTGAGGGCTTCTTTTTAGTGCCCTAATTGTTGCTCCCCCACTGCTGTTTCTATTAGGTGTTTTTATTAGTTGTATTTATCTGATATTTTTCCTGTAAACCGCCCAGAGTGCCTTTGGGAAATGGCACGGTATAGAAGCGCAAAAATAAATAAATAAATAAATAAATAAATAAATAAATAAATAAATAAATAAATAAACAGACTGGAGCAGACGTGAGGGTCGCTTGTAGGGCTGCAGATCAAAGCCATGTTTGGTTGCACGATACTGGATTTCACTCAAGGACAGAATCACTCCTACCAGTGCTGGAGTTAACAGTCTTTGTGTATCCAAAACAGGACCATTCACACGCACTGGTGGAAAAAGATCACAGGGCTTGGATTTTCAAAAATGCTCCTATCATTATTCACAATATTTACATGTTGCTCCCTCTGAAGATCTCAGGACAGTGCATGGTAAAAACAGGTTAAATAACAAATGGCACAAATAACAAAAAGCACAATTGCAGCAGCATGAACAACAACAACTCCAGAGCTATGGTTTTTAAGATTGGGAGGCCCAGAGTGCATGAGCTTGTTAAAAGTCCTTAACAAAAAGAAAGGAAAGTATTTGTGTGTCCCTAAAAAGGCTGAAAATACCATGTGAGAGATATCTTCCTGTGGGAGGGAAGAGTGTGGGTCAAAAGGTCCTTGGGGAAGGGGCATAAGGAATGGACAACCAATGGGATCTCATCTGGTTCCTTCTCAGTCTTGGTGGTTAGGCTCTGGAGTAATTCCATTTGCCCTCAGTCCCCGTTGGCAAGTGCAATTCCCCTGCTGGGTATGCATAACACGCTCCCTAGCCTCCTTGCCCAAACAGCAGCATTCCTCAGTGCTCAGAGTGATGGAGCTGACAGGCCTGGCACTCCAGTTCCTTTATCGGAACTACTCCTGCAGTAACAGAGGCAATAGGTAGTCTGGTACCATCCATGAGGTGATGTCTGAGCAGGCCCATTTCCCATGAAGTCTCCACCAATGTGCCTGGTTCGGTCTCTGCATCCCCCTGCTCTCATGGTAGTCATTGCTGTACTACTCCTCCCAAGGTCCTTTGCCCTTGTATACCCATGGAGGCACCTTCCTCAAGCTCCTCCTCCTCTCCAATTAAATGAGAATTGATGGATGAAAACGTGGGCATTCCATCAGTGCCCCCTTTTTCATTGCTTAAATATGCATTTTTTCCACATCTTAAAGAAAAGATTTGATGTGAGCATGGCCTTACTTGTACAACCATTTAGCTTCCTCTCCTCCTGTCCTCAGGTGAGCTGAGAGTTCGTTCCACGAGACTGTTGAACATCCTGAAGTATTGTTTAAACAAATGATTGTCTAATTTGTATAGATGTTCTAAGCTGAGCCATGCTTTCACAACAAAATCGGAGGTCTGGGTATTGCTGTTTATATTGTTATCTAGACATTGGGCATTTCGGAGAAAGCAAGCTTTTCTGATCCTCAAAGAATGGCTTAAATGTTCTAACCCCAGCCTCGGGGCGTTGCCTTCGCATGAGAGTCTAGAGCAGGGATGGCGAACCTATGGCACGGGTGCCAAAGGTGGCACTCAGAGCCCTTTCTGTGGGCACCCGACATTGCCCCTCAATAGCCACCTGTATACAGGTTAAATTACTGTCTTGGCACTTTGCAACAACAAAAAAAATAGTGGGTTTTGAATTGCAGTTTGGGCACTCGATCTCTAAAAGGTTCGCCATCAGTGGTCTAGAGAGACCAAGACTCTCCACACTGTTGGATCCCTGTGAGTCTCCCTGATACTGCTTGCGCAGCAGATGCTTTCCTCTTCAGGCAGCTCTCTTCCTGTGGATGTAGCTACAGGCAGGAGGCAGGGGTAAAACTCACTTACTGATGTTGCTTTCAGATAGCCACCACCACCTCCTCCTGTTTGTTTGTTTGTTTGTTTGTTTGTTTGTAAATGAATGCCTGGCTGAGAACTTCACAGGTCCTTATTTTATGGCTTATAAATGCAATACAAATGGAACAGAGAAGAAAAGGTAGCAACAGGCTCTTCAACTGCAGAAGCCCAACCAGGATCCAGAAATTGCACTGCAAGTCTAGAAGAGACTTAGATTTTCCTTAATAACCATCCCGCCCACCTCCAAATACTTGGCGCTCACTGCCTCAGAAATTGAAGAGAGACGGCAAGGGTATTAGTTCTTATTAAACACAGCAAATCTTGCATTCCTCTGGGCAGCTGTCAAGACCCCAGCTGAGCCACTACCTCCATACTAGCTGCATATAGAGGATTCTATAATGAGGGATTGCATTATTTCTGTCTCGGTTTATGTAAACCTTGGCCTTATTTCTCTTAATAGGACTGTTTTTTTTTTAAAAAAAACCCACCAAATTTGTGTTCCTGCATACCTGACTTAATTAATTTCATTTCCATAGGTCAACACATACTTAAATCCAGTACCTTTGCATCCTATCAGCATTCAGAGTAATGGTTCAAGAGATGTGTCACCAGCAGGTAAGTCTAAATAGCTGCAGTGATTTACAGTCAGAATTAGCTGCAGATCAGGCCTATGCAGGTCAGGTTTGACAAAAACAGGTTCCATCCTTATGTCCACATGTGGACATCCTATATTTACTGAGGCAGGAAAGTGGTATGTCATGGACCAGTGTGCTCTTGCATCCCCAGTGAGCTGCATGCACCTCAGTGTTCATATGAACCCATTCAAATCATATCTGAAAGCTGAAAACAAAAACGCGTGTTATAGCTTATTTCCAACCACGGTTCAACTTGGTTCTGTTGCTGTGGTGCATTTTACTCATTCAGTTTTGTTTTACAATACAGTTGTACCTCTGATAATGAATTTAATTCGTTCTCCAAGGCAATTCGTTATCTGAAAAATTTGTTATCCGAAAAGCGGTTTCCCATTAAAGTGAATGAGAAACTGATCAATCTGTTCTGGAGGTCTGAAAAAAGGCAAAAAAAGCTGGGGGGGGGGGGGGGTTTCCTAGAACTCTAGATAAAGTGCACTTTAAAGGCATGCAGTGGTGGAACACACACACACCCAGAACACCCCACCCTGCAGTGCATTGCAAACATGGAGAAAACAAAGCAGCAAGACTACCCCAGCCTGTTACTGCCAAAAATGCAAACATACACAAACGCAAGAAGAGAAATCCAGCCTGTTCTTGCCTGCAGAGCAATGGAAAAGATTGCAAACATGGAGAATCTGAATCAGAATCTTTTTATTGGCCATGTGGTTGGACACACCCAGAATTTGTTTTGGTAAATATGCTCCCCATATGCATAGAAGAAAATATAAGAAAGCTGCAAGACTAACCCAGCCTGTTCTCACCCAAAGTGTAATGGGGAAAATGCTAAAATACACAGGCACAAGCAGCGAGAGAACCCCAGGACTGTTCTTGCCTGCAGAGCAATGGAAAAGATTGCAAAGATGGAGAAAAGAAAGCAGCAAGACTACCCAGGCCTGTTCCCACCAAAAAGGCAATGGGGGGATGCAAACAGGCAAACATAAGCAGCAAGAGAAACCCAGCATGGTCTTGCCTGCAGAGCAATGGAAAAGATTGCAAACATGGACAGAAGAAAGCAGGAAGACTACCCCAGCCTGTTCCAGCCAAAAATGCAAAGAAAAGCAGTGCAAAGGTTAATAAAAGCTAGCTTCCTACTGTCCCAAGTTCGAAAGGTCCAAATCCCTCAGCAAAAAATATCCAGAATGGCTCCAAAACACCATGGGAAAAAACCACTCTAACTCCTCCTATCCCTTCACAAACTATGGGGGTTTGTAGTGCATCCTGGGTACACTTTTTGCAAGGCATGATGGAAAATTTGTTTTCCGAAGCAGCCCATAGGCAACATTCATTATCCGAGGCACCCCTATACCCGGAAATTTCCATTCGCTATCAGAATTATTTGTTATCAGAGGCATTCGTTATCTGAGGCATTACTGCATTCTTATGTTGACACTCGTGCTTATTCTGTATCTATTCCTTTGCTATTATACCTTATATATGTTGTTTGCATGCGTTTTACCTTTTCCATGACAATTAAAACAGAAGGTGACTGTGGGGATGATTGTGTTTTGTTACTTTTACTTGATTAACAGAACAAGCAAGATTTTGAAATGTTGATTCAAAATATTTTTGTCTGTTTGGTTTCTGGCTTCCTTCCTTCCAGACTCATCAAAAAACAGTTCACAGCCTCCTAATTATTATGAGCTAATGGAATTTGATCCCTTGGCTCCTACTGATAAGATAGAGTAAGTAGTTTTCTGAATTATTAAGGTATTAGTTGCTTTTTTGTTTGTTTTCAGTTGCCAAGGTCAAGGAACACGTAATCTATCCCATATTAATGGAGTGAAAACAGATACATTTTATGGTGACCATAAAGGTTGGCCAGGGGTGATGTAGTGCAGTTACCTGGAAGTGCTTGTTCCCCGACCAGCTACAGAATGTATTGGGTTGTAGCTAGGGATGGACACACACACAAAAAGATTTTCGTTTTGTTTTTCATTTCGAAATGAAACATGAACTGACTTTTAAAGAAAAAACAAAACAAAACCAACTGGAAATTTTCTGTTTGTTCTTTCTGTTTTTCATTAACGGCAACGTTTCCCATAGGAATGCATTGAAAAGCAATGCTTTCCTATGGGAAACTGCTTTAAACAACCCGCGCCGTCCCTGCAGTCGGGAGTGTTGGGGGGGGGGGGAGGCGCTTGCCTCGGTGGAGACATTTTAAAGAACCCGCTGCTTCTCCCCCAACGCGCCCAATTTTTTAGCCACTGAAGCAAGCGGTGGCCATGACCATCACCACTTGCTTTGGTGGCTAAAAAAGTTTAAAAACCCCCACACCATTCCTAAATGCGCCCGATTTTTTTTGGGGGGGGGAGTGCAGGGTTTTTAAACATTTTTTTTAGCTAATGAAGCAAATGCCGATGGCCACAGCTGCTGCTTGCTTTGGTGGCTAAAAAAACGTTTAAAAATCCTGCGCCATTCCCCCAGTGTGTCCGTTTGGGGGGGGGAAGCGCAGTGTTTTAAAACTTTTATTTAGCCACCGAAGTAAGCCGCGGCCGCGGCCATCAACACATTTCAATGGCTAAAAATAAATAAATAAATAAATAAACAAATAAATAAATAAATAAATAAATAAATAAATAAAGCCCCATGCCATCCCCCCACCCAATGTGCCCGATTCTGGGGGGGGGGGGGTGTGTTAAAATGTCTTGGAGCTTCCAAGGCAGCCTCAGTGGCTCCAAGACATTTAAAATGACCTGCACCTCTCCCCCCCCCCCCGATTGGGCGTGTTGGGGGGGAAAGGTGCAGACACCGTGTTAAAAACAAAAAAAGAAACAATTTTTTTAAAAAATGTTTCAAATGAAACAAAACAAAATGAACCCCAACGAAACGAAACGAAACACCATTTCTGCATTTCGTGCCCATCTCTAGTTGTATCTATTGCCATCCCTCTGTCGTGTCACTGAGTTCCAGCTCACACACTTCTGTTGCAACCTGAAAGCCAGGTGTGAATTTCCCCAACATACACTTTATTCAGTCAACTTCTCACAACTGCTGTGTTTTGCCCAGCAAGAATCTTCTATGGACGTTTCAGTGTGGATCCACATCATAGAAATGTAATAAGGCAACTGAGGAGATGGATGCAACTTCAGCCTTTATTGATTAGCAACACATACCATGCCTTTAAGGTCAGGCAGGATGAAGGCATTTGGAATCCAAGAACTTGAAAGACCACTTTAATCCATTGTAAATTGAAATTCTTCTTTGTGGCCTTTGTGAAACCACACAGATGGGTTTCCAGCGTGCACACACGAGGCTCCAGACTTTCCTAACAACAGAAAGTTCGTTAGTCTCCTCTCCCCTCACACTGAGCATGTGCGGGAAGTTTTCCATTCAAACCATCAGTTCCCTCTTAACTGCTGCATTAAGAGGTTCCCTTCTCATCAGTCCAAATACCTTTCCCTTCAAAAAAATTGTGTGTGTGTGTTGTGTCATTACAGTCGTGACCGACTCTTCGTGACTCCATATCCATGGAGTTTTCTTGGCAGGAGTACTGGAGTGGCTTGCCACTAATCTAAAAAATTACCCTTTTTCCTAACTGTTTATGGCATTTGTTGTTGTTGTTGTTCAGTCATGTCCAACTCTTTATGACCCCATGGACCAGAGCTCGCCAGGCCTTCCTGTATTGCATTTTTGCCACCCTTTAGAAAGTGTGGATTGCACGTCGGAGCAGCTAAGGTCAGGCAGAATGAAGGCATCATAGAAACCAAGAAATTGAAAGAGCACTTTAATCCATTGTAAATACCTTTAGTCATAGTAAAACTGAGTATACATGTATTACCATGCCTTTATATGGGTCCTTAAACTGAAAGTGAGGCCTGGTGAGGTCATATAAATTTGATTTTGAGATGCTGGGAGTAATTTATTATCATTCATTACTGCTACAAAGGCAAAGTTATTCAGAAGGGGATGATTCAAAGGAGTTTTGTTTATTACCAGTCCCTAGGTCCTACCATGGCTAGCTGCTCAGTGAGTTTAATATCTGGCTGCAAAGTCAGCGGTTGGTAGTTCAATTCCTCATGGTGCTTCTATGGAGAAGGACCAGCTAGTGTGGCCTTTGGCAAGCTGCACGGTAATCAAGGTTACTGGAAAAGGTCACCATAACTCCAAAATGACTTGATGCGCGCGCACGCACACACAGTTCCTACAATAGCTTTGTTGACTAACAATTAGACTGTTTCATGCCATGAAATAATGATTTTTGTGCTTTGATTTCAGACCTATTTATGAAGAAATTGATGCACACCTCTTCAAAGCAAACGTTAACAGCAGTTGCTAGAAGCAGATGGCCAAGGGAACAACTGCATTGACTAGCATTAACAACGTTCTTAATTGCATCTGATATGTTAGTAACAAAGAATTTCTGGGAAAGTAGAGAAAGACATATTTTTCAAAATATCTAGATGAATGACATTGCTCTATCAAATAGACTTTGAATCAATGTCTCTTGTATACCTGCCTTAAGTGCATTATATTACATATGATTGATCACTAAGGGTACAAGGTTCTGCTCCTACATACTTTGAACCAGATGAGGTAGGAAATGGTTTCTAAAAATAAATAAATAAATGAACACCATTCTTCTTGGGAGCATAAAAACCGGATCATAACTACGATGACTAAGGTACTTTTATTTCACGTCCGCTATATCTAGTTACAAGGGTAAACTTTTTGGTACAGGAAGAACTGACTGTTAAGAGTGATTAGCCCGCTGGCACAGAATGCAGTTTCACTATAAAAAGTTTTAAAAAACATGGACCGGGAATCAGCCACTGGATGCTTATGTCCAGGTCAAGACTCTTAAGCATCAGCTCCTGTGCAATAACTTTGGCTGTAAGGTTTACTGGCAATCTGCTTTATAAAGGAGACCTTTTCTTCTACCCTAAGGATGAGGGTTGTTGTTGCTCTCTGGCCTTTGTTTGAACTTCTGGAGGGCCACGTGTTCCTAAGCCCTGCTTCAACCCCTCCTCAACCTCAGACTAACTGCTGCCCAGCATGCAGATGTCCTTTTTCTGGTTTTGATGATCGCCAATCACTACTGCATGTTTTTGCAAAGAGGTAGTTAACATACTCACGTTTGGCATGCACAAGGTAGAGAGGAAATACTCAGTGAGAATCACTCACAAAGTTGTAACAGGGATTTGTCACTTCTGCCTTGCCACCAACTAAATCTCTGTCTAGATACATTTGTTCCCTGTGAAAGAGCATCCTCTCAGCTCCCAGTTGTGGCTGCACTCTGTTGAAGTAGCTATAATATATGGCCTTTAGTAGGTGGAAATGGGAGCAGGGATGGAAGACTCTGCCATTAAGGTACACTGGTCACTTTTGCTCTTCTTTTATTGTTGTGGCTTTCCCCTGTCCCCAGTGTGTCTTTAAGCACTAACATTCTTTGAACAGATGAATCCAAAGAAAAGTCAAAACATGATTGGAATAAGTGCCTTCCCTCCAATTACAAGTAAAATAGGGTTGTTTTTTTCAGACATCACACCTGAACTTTGTTAATAAAATGTTATTACTGTTAACCACCCAACAAATGCTTCAGCATGGTCAATGGGCACATGTTAAATCTTACTACTGTATATATATTATATTTTACAACTCTTATGTTTTTGTACAGTCTCATTAAACAATCTGGGAAGGAAAACTGGGTTATAATTGTGTTGATGGATGGTTCTATCAGGAATGCAGCTCCAGTTTAACATGCTCTGGATGTTTTTAGGTGGCCTTTGGTATCTCATTTTTAACACTTCCTTCTCATGCCTTATCTGTTTATTTGCTGTTATAACATAGGTTCAGGCTGAGATTGTTAGGGATAGGCTTTTCGTTTCAGAACTGGTCAGCTTCTGAAACGAAATGCCGGAATCCAGCTGAAGTTCAGAACTGGAAGAATGAAATCAACCAATCCCTTACCTTCTGCTGGGCTCGGACAGGGCACAACTTCAATGAGGAAGAAGCCTCCAACGTCATCTCTCCTTCTCCCTGGTGATGGCCAGTCAGGAGCTGTGCAAGGAAATGCATCATCCCGCCTCCCTGTCTGATTGGCCAGCACCAGGCAGAAGGAAAGATGACATGTCGGAGGCTTCTTCCTTGTTGGTAAGAGATTGATTTAATTCCTCTGGTTCCGAATGTCAGCTGGACTCTCACATTTCTTTTCAGAAGCTGACCACTTCTGAAATGAAAAGCCCATCTTTCATCATAGAACAGCGAAGCTGGAAGGGACCCTATGGATCACTGAGTCCAGCTCTATTAAGGAGGCACAGTGGGGAACACCCAACCTCTGACTATATCTAAGCCACTGAGCTGTCCAGAAGTCCTCACTGTTTTCTTGGAAAAAATATCTAGTATTACTGGGTAGGCTCTCTGGCCATGTGTATGAACCCAACAGGCATGCTGAGAATACATGTGTAAGAAGGGCCTTTGAACCTTAACAGTATGCTGAAACAGATTGGGTCCAGTGACTCACAAAGCCATTGCCTGGAGGGATGGGGCATTACTGAATACATAAGAATCAGCAGTCACAATAATGGCACTGGAACTTAATATTTACCACTGAATTTCAAATACTATTTATTAAGATGATGGTATCGGTGTGTGTAAAATTGAGCAGCTGTCAAATGTACAAAATAAAAGGAAAAACCTAGAGGAATTGAATATTAGCTCCATGAAAGAGGTTTTTTTAAAAAAACACTTGCTAGGAGAGCAGCAGCAGCCAAGTTGTTGCTGCAAGGTCTGCATCGACTATAGAGTAGGTTGGCTTTAGATCCAAGAAATTGGGAGGCACGGGGGCTGGGCAGATGTGGTTTGAGGCTTTCCTGGACGGAGGGATTCAAAGATCAACCCCCCCTCCAAAAAAAAGATTGCAAGTTAGTTCCACTATAAATCAGATGCGAATTCTTATGCTCAGTCACTGGAATAAGTCTGACACACACAGGATTAGTTGCCTTGTGCTTTTTTTCCTTGTTGGAAGCTGGCTATACGCAGTTAATTGTCACACAAACCCACGTTCATCTGGCATCTCGGCCAACGTCAAAAGAATTTTGCAAGATGGGACTGGAGTCTTCAACTAGGAAGGAATGTGGAGCTGGAATGGGCCGTTTGCACTTCCAACAGGAAAGCATGAATCTGCTTTCCCTTTCCTGGGATTACCACAAAAAAGCACCACCTATGGTAACTTGGCTTGCACCAACAAACTTGAGTCAAGCTAGCTCTAATCTTTCCTGGAACGCACATACACGAAAGAACTAGCAGAGTAGGAAAGTACCGCTTGTAGCTCAAAAAGAGATTAGGGCTTTAAAGACACCTATCTCTGAATCACGTTCAGTTCTTCCCGAGTCCTGGGACCATAAAACTGTAGCTACTGCTGTGGAAAATCATTGAGGGAAAAATGATTTGCTGGGTTCATGGTTGACAGAGAGGACAGAATAAAAAGGTCTTCTGGTCCCCACAGATTACAGTATTTTTTGGCATGACTATATTTTTGTCTAAAATTGTTACTAAAAATCAAGGCTCATCTTATACACGGAAGCCGAGGAGAGAACTCTGCGGTAATTTTGGGTTGGAATTTTTTTTGGGGGTGGGGGAGTCTTATAGATGGGTTCAGACCTGCCCTTATCAAGACTATTTCAGCAAATAATTTCAGGGGTGGGAGTGGGGTGTGTGTAATAAAAATGCAGAACTGAGTCCAGAGAAGAATTGGTGTGTAAGAATGAACACAATGAAGTCTTTAAAGATTTTTTATATAGGCATGTTTTATTCATTCCTTGTAAGAGAATTCTGTTCACACAAGGTAAGATGATATCTAGCAAAATATACAGGCCACTAAAGCTTCAGGTTTAGTATCAATCCTAGTAATGACTGTAAACACCTAGAATATATAAATTATGAGAGAACTATTACATTGCAAGTGCTTTTTTATATCTCTAAATATATCAAAAATAAATGTACGAGCTGCTCTCTATATTCTGCTTCAGACATAATTTAGAGTGTATGTCTTCATAAAATGAGCAAATCCTCTACTACAATCATATTTTTAAGTACAAAGATCTCCCACCCCTCCCTCATTACATGCTTTTACAGCAGGACTAAGTTTCATCTTTTTAAAATTACAGTTTCCTGCAACTGGAAACATGTCACCACACAAGGCAGCTGCTTTTGCTCAGAATGCGCGATGCTCTTCAACAATGTTCATTCAACCCTTCAGGATAATATCCATTCAGGAAAACGAAAGCAGGATAATAGAACTCAAGTGCCAATATCCCGCTGTATCACTTTATGTTAATAGGCACTAATTGGCATGGTTAATTGGCGGAATATTTACTTTCAGCTACTAGATGCTGTTTCGCTGGGGGTTTGATGGGAAAAGAAGTTACAGTATATTTTAAAATTAGATACCCTTAAGCAACTGGCTGCCTTTCTTTCTGACATGCTTTCAGCCTCCTCACTGAACTAGGAATACAGGTAGCATAATGTTCGCTGCAGAGAATCTCAATATATTCTTACCATAGCGTACAATCTGTATTTCCATGAAAACACCATACAAAATGCACGAGATAGTACCACTGATCATACAGATAAATACGTATCTGGCACTGCTACATTTATAAACCTGTAACCCCACGTTACATTATTTTTTAATTTCTTGCATCTGGATCCCTATTTCTTTCTTTTCCTCCAAAGCTTTCTAAACTATTAAGTGAAAAGGGAGTTTTTTTAAAAAGGGCTTCATAATCACTAGCATCAAATCATAATGTACACTACCCAGAATCCTGTTAGTTACACCCTCAAGCATAAAGCAAACCACTTAGCTTTGAAGCAAGCTGCCTCATGTTTTAAAAAAAAAAAAACAGCATTGGCATCTGTGCAAGGACTCGTGCAATTCAGCACGTGACAAGTTATATCTGTCTTAACTTGAGGCAATCCACTTTCAGAGGCTACACTGATTACACTGTGTTGGCCTAAAACACCACCTGGATTTTGGCCACCATTGACTAAACAGATGTACTTCTGAACACAAACTATGATGATAATTTATTTGTACGTTTGCTTCACAACCAAGGTTCTTGAATATGAAGAATCGCACCTCCTAAGGAACCAAACATCTCTTTGTATGCAGTATCTAAAGCATACATTTGCTTTTCAATCTCTTTCGCATCCACCTCCTGAGGTAAAAAAATGTGCTTTGCCATCTTTAGGTCACCCGTGTTGAGTAGAATAGGCATTTCTTAACAGAGTCCAGATGGTGTTCTGTTATTTAAAACCAGGGAGTGCCAAATTTGATCCTTCTTTTGCTTCATAAAAGGTGTAAGAAAGAGTGATCAAATTGACATTTAATAGGTTTGGGTTTTCGTCAATTTCAGGATCAATGTAGAAAAACACTGGCATATCCACTTCTTCGTGGGGATTAAGTCGCTGTTCTTCAAAACAAAAGCACTGCATAATAGAGGGAAGAGGATATTCTTTTAATCTTCAAAGGTACACCAACACTTACAACAATCTGTTTCTAAGCTGACATTCCACTAGAGGTAAGGTATGACGTCAATGTGTTCCCTATAATAATTTCATTTCTGTTTTGTCAAGATGATTGATATACTGGTAGTTACAGTGGTACCTTGGTTTACAAGCATTTTGATCAACGAGCAAAAATTTCTGAAGAATTTTGCCTTGATCAACAAGCAATGTCTTGATATATGAGCATCAGAGATGCTGCCTTCCGGCCACTGCCACAAGATTGAAGCGGCTCCCGCCAGCTCTTCACCCACCTCTCACCCCCTCGCCAAACTGAGGCAGAGCCCAAGTCCTCCTCCCAGCTGCTTCTGGGCCCATGACGACAAAGGGTGGCCCATGGTTCGGCGGGCAAAAGCTGACACCGCCATGGGAGCAGTGGCGGCATTTCCCGCTAGGTTTGATCTGAGTGGAACGACATTGGGAAGGACACCTGGAGGCGGATTTACAGCGATCCTCAGGTCCATCTGTGCTCTGGTGATGGTGCCCTTTAGAACTGATGTGGCAGGGGCACCATGGACGAGACAGAGCCCTCCAAAGAGGCGACCTGGCTTTGGCAAGATACCACATTGCACACTGGGAAGCTGGGAAACAACATTCGGCTATGAGACAACAAGGGGGCTGTGTGGGAGGAGAGTGGCACAGAGGGGGTCGAGGCAGAGCCCAAGTCTTCCTCCCAGCTGCCTCTGAACCCATGACGAGGAAAGGGCTGCTCACAGCTCAGTGGGCAAATAGCCAGCACCATTGTGGTGGGTGAAAAGCTTGCCTCGCCACAGCAGGGGGAAAGCCAGCAAAGTGGTGGGTGAAAAGCCGGTGCTGCTGCAGCAGGGGAAAAGTGATTTCCCCCCCCTGCTGCAGCGGTGCCAGCTTTTCACCTGCTGCTTCACCAGCTTTTCCTCGGCTGTGGCGGCCCTGGAGTGGCCCTTCACCCGCTGCAACTGTACACCCCTTCCCAGCTGCTGCATAAACTCATAATTTTTATGAGTATTTTTGTTTATGAGTATGTTTCTGGAATTGTTTATGCTAGTAAACCAAGGTACAGTAGTCCCGTTTATTGTGGGGGTTACATTCCCCAGCCACCTGTGATAAATGAAAATCCATGGTATACAGTTGCCATCACCCCCTCGCTACCACGGTCATCCCTCGTTTCTAAAGGTGGCATGGGTGCCGAGGAAAGAATGGCTCTAGTGATGTTCAGCTCCACCTCGCAGTTCCTCGCTTATGGCAGCCCGCGAGTCCCACCACACACCTATTGCCACCCCCACCCTCCCCCTGCACTGAATTGGGGCAATGGAAGCAACTGCATTTGCAGCCACCTGACCGAAGCAAGATGGAGCAGGCGGCAGGCGCAGCTCAGCATATCTCTCTCTCTCTCTCTCTCTCTTTTGCTTACCCAGCCACAGCCACCATGGCTCATCTTTCCACAGAGGAAGGCTTCCCTTCGCTGGAGAAGGAGGAGGTGGTGGGGTGGCAGGGATGGTAAAGGCAACAGTGGTGGGGCTTGTGGGACAACAGCAGCGGGGGGGGCAGCAGGGGTGTTGGGGTGCCCGCAACCAAAGCAGGGGGAGGGCAGGGTGGTGGTGTCCAATACTGCAATATAATGGGACCACAATGTCTGCAACTACACAGATTTAGTCTGTATTGAAAATGCAAGGGAGTCACAAAAAGGCCCCTTCTGTACAGCGAAGGATGGAGTCTCCTTCGGAGTCATGAGGAACGAGTCCCACTGTATCAAACACCATAATTCACTTACTTGTATCTTATTAAAATACTGTCCAGCCTCAAAAGGTACCACGTTGTAGGTAGAAACGCCAATTATTGGTTTATCCGTGGGGTTCTTGGCTTTGTAAAACGCCAGTGCAGTCTCTCCTGGAACTACCTGTAAGAAAACGTTTCTGTCATGACTCCCCTTGTTTCCCCCACATGCATGGGCTTTAATTTCTTGCATCTTTAAAATCGCAAGAACCAAATCAAGGAATGTGAGGGGCTCCCACACCTGAGGTGGCCCTGCCCTCCTGCAATTGTTAGCATTCTGAGTTCAAAAGTTTTCAAATAGTCCACTCTGAAGCAGGAGCTACCTAAATTTCAAAAGAAATGGGTTTTTCTCCCTGGATAGATGTGGCCTGAAGAACAAGTGTGAATTCTATTAGCCAAGGAGTGTCTCTGCAGTATATGCTGATGTAACATTCCACACAGTGGCCCTAACCGACTACTATTTCCGCTAGGAGTGTGAGCAGGTACACAGACCAGCCACGTAGGGCCCAACCACTACACGTCATCTTTGATCAAAGAGCCCAAACCAGGAGAAGTCATTGCCCAGAGGCGATCATTTGAAACCCTGACAGCAGTCAAATTAGAAAACTCATCCAAGAAACAGGGAACAAGCTTACTGTAGCCAAAGCAAAAAAACATTTTGAAATGTGAACGGGATCTACGGTAGTAATTGGGATGGGAGGGAGAACGGGTAATCAAACTATGCATATCATTCTCTCCTGCTCTAACCACAATCATTTATTGGAGCTCCAGATGTGGGTGCATTGAGAATGAGAAGGTATGGAGTGATTCTCCTCCAATCCGACTCTTACTGGTAAAAGGGCCCGGGCAGCTGAAAGTGCTTTGTTGCTATATTAACAGGAGACTTGGGAGCGTCAAGTACAGTAGCTGAAAAACCACAAGCCTTTCATACTTTTGTCTGGCATGACTAGTCACAATAGTGCTGCATGAAAAGGCCACAAACAGTCAGACTATTGGACTGTAAGGTACTCCTTTTATACAGGGGGAGAAGGATGTCCTTGCAGGGGCCTGCCCCTCCCACCCATTTGATAGGCAGGATCTGACAGCCAATGTTTTGAAGGGTGTCTCACAAGCTCTCTCTCATAACCCTGATTGTGCTTAATGGCCAGTCTATGGTATGCTCTTCCCAGCTTGTGTGGAAATGCTGCAGTCTCCCTCCCATGGGTAGGAACTGGCGTGGCGCCACACAGACTGTTGCGGTCTGACCTGGGATTTGGACTGGAAGCAGCTGGATGATTTCTGGATGCTCTGAGGAGTATGTCTGGATTGTCTGCTGTCTCCCCACTTGGATCTGGACCCTCCACAGTCTTTGCATTGGGAACTGTTGTTACAAATGGAAAAGTTTCCTTGCCCTGTACTTTTTGTACCTCTACTAGCTCTGGAAGGCAACATAGTCTTTTAAGCAGCAAAGGAAACTGTGTGGCTTATATACCAGCCCGTAACGCTTAAAGCACTCCCTGGGCATTATCTCTGTGAAGATTCCCAGTCATCCAGGTGAGTTTATCTGGAAGCTGAGTCATGGCAACTAGACTTGTTTTTCTTGAGAGATTGAAACGGCTTGCTGCTCATTCCAACAGCTTCGTTAGTCAAGAAAAAAGTCCAGTTGCCATGACTGAACTTCCAGACACTCTCTGGGCAGTTTATAACTGAGTTATGCAGGCTAAACACCCCACCCCCACCCCCGCAAGCTGGGTACTCATTTTACCAACCACAAAATGATAGAAGGCTGAGTCAACCACAAACTGGCTACCTTGAATTGAATCCTGGGTCACATGCACAGTTTTGGCTGCAGTACAGCCGTTTTAACCACTGCGCCATGAAGCTCTTCCACACCACGGGCCAAACTTCGGGTGTGGGGCATGTCCTTGAGAAATCTGCAGAGAAGGTGAGGAGGGATTCTGCTGCAAGGTTCTCACCCCAGAGGCTCCTGAATTTCACCTGTTAGTCCCTGTGAAGCTTCTGTAAGTGCACAGGGCAAGATGACTATGTGGCACAGGAAGCAATTTGACAGAGCTCCCATTCTCCCCAGTGCAGGAAACCAAGGCTCCATCTGAGGCTCAGACACTGGTCCACTCCCCAGATAAGCAAATCGAGTGCAAGCCCCGGACCACCCTTCTGGTCTGACCAGGGAAGTATTTTGTCCAAGAGGTGAGAGAATGAGAAAGAATAGAGAAGTAGGGGGGCTAAGTAAATAGAAGTGAGTGGAGATGCAAAGAACAAGCTTCCTATTAAAGCAGATGCAAGATGCTGACTATAGCCCTGGGTTTCCCTTACCAGTAGAGGAAGCTGGGAGCTCAAAAGCAGACCTGAGTTTTTTCAGGGTTTTTGTCTTTTTCTTCACTACAACCACCACAATCCACCAGGAATTCTCCTAGCCAGAATTCTGGCAACTGGAGCCATGAAAAAGGAAGACATAGGAGTCTTAGCCCAGATGTTGATGAGGTCGAGCATCTTCTCTACAGCCACTGCAAAGGGAGATAATGGGTTGGGGTGGCTAATCTGCATTAGTACTATAAGTACCCCAACCTCGGATACCACCAGCTGTGCCAACCAGGATTTCTGGGAATTGCAGTCCCAGAACTTCTGGCAACCCAAGGCTGGGAAATACAGCAAGGGCCTGTGGAATGGTTATTCTCTCTGCATCCACATTAGGTTCTGTACATGACTCTAAAAAAAAAAAAAAAAACGATCAAACCCACAGCCACTTGTTCCCATGGAAGCCCTACTTAATTTCCCCCCTACAATGGTTGCAGAGAAGAATCTCTCCTGATATATGTTTGCTGAAACTCCTCTTGACAACTTTTTTTAAAAAAACTACAGGGTGCAGTATTCCAACTGGGGAAATTTCTGGTGAACCGCAGTAGCTAGAATGGAAAAAAATCAGAAAACCCTATCTCTACTCAAAACATAGGCAGGATCTTATAACCAACTAAGAGGAACTGGAAAGACCACCTACTACAAAAATGTCCTCTCCCTCTACTACAGTGTAAAAAAACCTGGAACTTATTACAAATATCCAACTGTCAAACGTTAAATTACTTACATATATTTCAGTCTGCTGAGGCCTGAAATTCCAGTTAAGAGTTGCATGTACATCTGCATTGAAGGTGACCTTAATGACACGATCTTTGATAGGTACCATTTTCTCAATCTTTTCTGAGCTAGCCTCTTTTGTTGTTCCACCAAATCCACTAACCTTAAAAGAAAAAGAATTGTAATTAACAAATGATTAAAAATAACAAATGGATTGTTAAAGTGAGACAAGTTGATGAGGGCCAGTCTTATTAATAAAAAAAGCTTTTAACCTGAATGACAACGCATGAATCTGTACCAGATCTTGTAGTACAGAACTTCAGTTTTCCAGATGCATGATGGGAAGAAGCATTTGCTTTTGCCTAGCTAACCCAAACATGTAGCAGCTTAATTGGTGGCACACACCCATCTATTCTTGGATTATATATTGAGGAAGTTTTCTTTATAACCATTTTCTCCACAGCACATATAAATTTTATAGTTTTCTGCCAAAGCTTCCTTCCATTTTTCTTGGCATTTTTCTAAACCACTCCAGATATGACCTTTTCCTGCTGGGGTGTAGCAGTAGTTTTAACTGGCCTTTTCTAGCTACATGATATCCCTTTTCAGATATGGCAACCAGAACTGTATATAGTATTCCAAATCTGGTTTCACTATAGATTTGTATAAAGGCATTACATTACTCCCAAATGTATTTTATCTCCATTTTCTTATAATTTGTTCCCCCCCCCCAAGAATATCCACACTACAGGTCAAAATTTTAACAGAGCTGTCCACCATGGTCCCAAAGTCCTTTTCCTGGTAAATCTTTGGCACCTTCATTCAATCAGTGTATATATTAGATTAGGAATCTCCCATTTTAATCTCAAAGTTCATTTTAAATAGAACTAATGTATTTAGGTTTTAGGATTGCCAAGAAAGATAAAGCAACCTGTGTTCATTGTAAATACAGTGTGGTGCCTCTTTAAGTAAATTTAGTTCGTTCTGCAGGTCAATTTGTTGTTTTTTTAATTGTCTTATGAAACGTGGTTTCATAAGAAATTTGTCTTGTGAAACACGGTTTCTCTGTAGATCAGCTAGATTGTTTTTATTCTTGGAGTAGGTTTACTAAAGAGCTTTTAATTAAAGAAAATATTTTGAACGTTTAAGTGCCGTATTTGTGGCCACCCTTATCTCTTTCACTATACAAATAAGGATTAGATCTTCTTCCTGAACACCTAGTTTAACCTAGAAAAGGGGCCGAGTGTGTCAGGGAAGTGTAGAGCAACATCCTTAGGTGTAAGAAAAAAAAAGGGAGAGGAGCCACGTGGCGATTACAAAACACAAATGCAAGACTAGGCTAGTATAGGTGATACCTTTATAGCCCACTAATAGAATAACAAAACAAAATCACTTGAAGCTTTTTCAAAACATGTGCCAAAAGTCCAAACATGGCCAAAGATGTGATTTGCCAGGAGATCATTCTTAGATGTAAAGTTGTTGGTAAGATGATATTTTCGTGCGCTCCTTGTAGCTTTAATGTTACCTTTTAATGTTGTAAGATGCCTCTTCTAATTCCCTGTTCTTAACTTGAATATATCTTAAATGTTCTGGGCTGTATATTATCCCTCATTATTGTAAGCCACCTTGGGTCCTTTTCCAAAGAGAAAGGTGGGGTAAAAAATATTCAAAATTATTATTATTATTTTTTTTTTGAAAAAAAAATCGTCTTCTTAGACGAGGCAGGAAGTAGCAGGGCTGTTGTGAAAGCTGTTTAACCACCAGGAGGTTTGAGTGCTATAAATCTCGACTTATCCAAAGGTGCTCGTCCAAAGCCAGCTTTCGGCTGCACAACAACCCCGCAGGGCAGTAAACAGCGTCCAACAGGAGTCCTTCTAAGACAGCTCCAAGGTCACCCAGGAGTTTCTTGGGGTAGTAGCCAAGCCTAGGAGAGCTCCCCCCCCCCGCGCCCCCAACTCGCTCGCTCGACCTCCCGGCTGGCTCGGCATCCTCGGCTTACCTGGCAGAAGAGGCGATAGAGGGGCACCGAGGCGTAGGAGAGGCCCGCCATGCCCACCACCACGGCCGCCAAGTAAGACAGCACCGTCTTGTTCTGGCGCTGCCGGAACGCCTCCTCCTCCTGCCGCCGCCGCTGGTCGTGGGGATCCACCCAGAGAGGGTCCGTGCTCATCCCGCGCCGCTCCCCCGGGCCGCGGAGGCAGAGCCATGCCCGCCATGGAGCCCCTCCGCGGGCCACCCGCGCCAAGGGGAGACCGGCGCCCACCACCCAACGCCGGCTGCCGCCGCCTAGGAGACCCATGCTCGCCGCTTTTCTCCCGGTCACGTGTTGGCCCCGCTTTGGCTCCTCCCCCTCGGCTCAGGCGCCCGCGCCCGCCCCTCCTCCCGCATGCGCAGACGACGACGGCAAATCTCGCGAGAGAGTGTGGAAGGGTTACGCGCGACCCCCCCCCACGGGCCGGATTGTCGCCTGGCGGCGGGCGCTCCTTGCCGGGGGACACGCCCTACGGTGGCCGTGAGGGAGGGGTGAGTTCGCGTTCGCGTTCGCGTTACTGCTGCCGCCGGGACGTCCTGCCTCCTCTTCCTCCTTCTCCACCTCGTTGAGGAAGATTATGTATATACAAGTTATATATGTAAATCCACCAAGTTTCTATCACTCATAACTTTTACATGTAGCTTTTACTTGTTGCTTTAAGTGATTGCACTGACAGTATGTTTCCATTACTCATAACTTTTACATGGAACTTTACTCTCTTTTTAACTGCTAACGACCCGTTCTTGATAGGTTTCAGCACCTTAGGCCATTGTTCACCTTAAGGCTAAGGATACTATTGTCTCCCTAACGAGCCTATTTAGGCCATTGTTCACCTTATGAGCCTAATTCATGCCAGGGTGACAAGAGGTCAAAGCTGACTATAAGATGGAAGACTTGCACTAGCTGAATTCAGACCGATGAAGCTGTTTGGATGAACAGCGAAACGTTTCTATCTCTCAAAAAAGAAGTCCAGTAGCCATGACTCAACTTCCAGATGACTTAAGAGTAGTTCAACTTAAGAGCATGCATTTGGAATGGATTAAATTCATAAGTTAAGGTACCACTGTACTCTAAAATAAATACTTCGCCTACACGCCTCTTTCTAATCTAGTTGGGGAAGCTCTCGGAGCCTTAAAATAAATAATAAATAAAAGAAACAGTCCTGTTTGTTTCCAGGGTTCAAGTGGTTTAGGACGCAGAAAAAGGGGTCCACCATGCCTGGGCAAGCTTGCCTCCCCCACTCCCCAATCAGAGAAATCTTCAGAAGCATCCCTCCCGCGAAGCAGGACATGAAGATGACCATTTCTCCTCTGCATATTGCCTCGCTTTCTAGCAGATATTATTTATTTCGGTAACGGCCCGATTTAGTTTAATGCCGCCATTACCTCGAGGCTCAGCGGCATATGAGGCAGAATCTTTTCAAGGAATCCCAGGGTAGAGACAAAATAACCTGTCTCTCCCCCCCCCCCCAACACACCCACACCCACAGCCCTTGTGCTTGAGCTGCTAATTCCATCATCCCTCCTTGTTGGACCACCCATGCTGGCTGGGGCTGTTGGGAGTAGAGATGGGCACCAACCCAGTTTGTCCCGGATCGTCAAAACAGCAGCCTAGGTGGTGATGGTGGTGGTGGTGGTGGTGGTGGTGCTGCTCACCACCCCTGTCTCCTCTGGCTTGGTCAACCCCTCACCAGGCCCAGCCTGGAGCTTCCTACATCGTCTCAACGGATCTTCCTGTCCTGGCAACAGTTCAGGCTTCTCTACCCCGTCCTCTTGGCTGATCTCCCATTTAGACAAAAGGATGATGCCAAGCAGTCTGTATTGACGCTTGCGGCTGCGACATTAGCTGAGAAGCTGGAAAACGGATGGATACTGGGCCCAATGAGTGACAGATTGACCCAGAAGAAGAAGCCAGGGAGGAAAGCAGCAGTATCTGTGCTGTCATCTTTACAAACTGGGAGAAACCTCCAAACTGAGGTTCATGCCCACCTCTTGTTGGGACATTATTTCTTGAACATGTATCTCTTCCACCCCTCCCTCAATTGTTTTGGATGTGGACTCTGCAAAAGCTCAGTCCAGTAGTGGTAACAGACAGCCTCAGAAGTACAGTGCAAAGCAGCTGACAACCATCATTAAAACAATTAAAAACCCTAAACAGTTTGGAAGGATGGATCAAAGAGATCTTAGCTGCTTTTCTGAGAAGAGCAAGAGTTTGAACTAGATACCATGTGAAATGAAATAGCAACATTGTATGTGCTGTGTGTCCTACAGTACCTAGACTAGTGTTGGCGAATCTGTGACACGCTGAGCCCTTTCTGTGGGCACCCAACATCACCTCTTCACAGCCACCTGTATTTAGGTTAAATTGTTTTATTGGCACTTTGCAAAAGAAAATTGTGGGTTTTAAATCACAGTTTGGGCACTCAGTCTCAAAAAGGTTCGCCATCACTGACCTATGTGTGGTGTGGTGTGTCGTTACAGTCGTGGCCGACTCTTTGTGACCCTACGTCCATGGAGTTTTCTTGGCAGGAATACTGGAGTGGTTTGCCAGTTCCTACTCCAGGTGCCTACAGCACCTGTTATTCCCTGGTGTTCTCCCATCCAAGTACTACCCAGGGCCGACCCTGCTTAGCTTCCAAAATCAGGCGAGATTGGATGTGCTTAGGGCATCTAGGCAGTGACCTATACTGAGGACCATAGTTTCTTTGCCCTCAGGCTGAGTCTCAGAATTCAGTGGCAGACTCATATTTGGATCCCATTGGATGTCATTATAGGGAGCAGCAAATATGTACTGTAAGATTTATTGAAAACCCACAATTCAACAGTAAACTGAAATATGTTTGATTAGGAACTTGATAAAGAATTATGGATTATTACTGAAATGGTTCAAGGGTAATGCTGCCCAATATAATGTGAAAGAAGCTGGAATTTATGGATCTCCTCCACCCAACTTTAGCTCTGTCTCCTTAAAAACAAGTATCAGATAGACATAGTAAATCATAAATGTGCTTAGTTGTGACAGAGTTTATATTAGTGTTTTCAGCAATAAGGAAAGTGGGAACTTCCAGATGAGATTTTTTTATTTTGCAATCATAGAATTGGAATGATTGATTTGGAAGTGGTGTATAAGGGCAACTCCCTGCTCAATGCAGGACTCCAAATTACAGTAAAATGGATCTGACACACCACACAGCTTTAGTTGTAGAACCATGTACTTTTATGGAAATCCCCAACAATGATAGCTAGGAGCTCTCTGTCTGGAAGTGCTGTGTGTATATATTGGGTGTATGTTTAACAAAATGTATTCTGCAATAACATTTATTCCACACAAAAACTTAGAGATATTCCATTGCCTCTTACACCCAGGAGTTAATTTAAGTTGTAGACCAGTCAGAACTCAACATTGTTAATGACAAAAATTGCACAAGCAGATGGCATCCATAGATGAAAATAACCTACAAATGTAAGTCACATAAAATGTATTGTGTGGCACAAAACAGTATATCCAGCTCAGCAAACAACTACTTAACAGACCACTAAAGCTGAGTCTAGCTGGAGAGTTTAAAGCTAATACTAGCCTGAAGAGGATGGATGTACAGTATATTATATCTCCAAATTAGATATCTAGAGAGCACCACCCTGGTGCTCTCTAGATATCTTGGGCTATAAAGCTCACCATCCCCAACTAGCATGGAAGACATCTGGGTCCAGAAAAAGTGTTTCATGTTTCTGGCATACACCACATAAATGAGAATGAGTGGAATCTGTTGATTTTGGGGGCGGGGTGATGGAGGGGCAATTGTCTACTCTGCAACTCCATCCCTCTTTCTAGATGCCCCAGTTTCCTGGTTTTGAATGTATGTACTTAAAAATAGGAGCCAGGGACAAAATAGGAAGTGTACTTACATATATGGAAGGTTATGGTTTTGTATATAATTGAGTTAAGCTGACTGCACCACAGTAGAACAGGAGTTAATGAGTTATGGAAACTAACTTGTACCAGCTATTTTCAGCAAGGTATGCCAAGATGCCATACCAAAGAAGCTTAGGTCATGATGTACTCTGTGCATGCTCTTGAAATACAAGTTGTATTGTCTTAGTTATCTGTTGCTCACACAAAAATTATAAACAAAAGAGGAAGATTTCAGTTTAATAACCAACAAGAAAAATAGGGGTTGCCCTACAACATGGGAGTGTCATGTTTGTTTCCCTCTCTGAGAGAAGCCATAATAATCATTAGTTTTTTAGCAGAAATCCTTTGGCCTGTCTGACATCATTTCTGTAACATCATTGCAAGCAGAACTAATTTTACAGTTATGTCATTTTTATCTGATGTACAATTTTTCCAGAGTTCAAGAGTGAATCAGTTCATCTCTCTGTATTTCATATTTCTTAATTTCTAAAAGGCATTTGTCTAATTATAGTGGGGTTTTAGAAGTGATAAGATTGTACACATCACAGATAGTTAGCATATGCTTTACATGTTCATTCTGGCAATCAGTATTATATTTTTATGCAGAGTTTGGTAGAATGCTTGGAGAGTACATTCATTATGTCAAGTAATATTGATGATATTTCTAAATTCATGCTATGTATGACTACAGATGATGTTGATACAATTTTCTGATTCTTATTTTGAAACTAACAAATATTTTAATGAGATATTGATTTTACGTTAATTATGCAAACAGGTTTGAAAGAAGAACGTATCTGTTACTGTTACGCAATACTGCCACCTTCAGGTTGAAACTGGCTACAGCACAGTCTGAAAGTTGTAAAAGCAAGCTGCAAGCTATCTTCACAAAAATATTTCTATATATAGTTACATTCTCACTTATTCTAATGCTGTTATTGGGTTATTGTAGATAATTGATTGCATTAATCAGTGTTCCTATTCTTCAGAAAAACAAACAAAAAGAAAAAAAAAACAAAAAAGAATGAAATGTAGGAGAATCTTTCTCACCCACAGTGCCTCTGTGGCATCCATTAACAGAAAGCTGGAAGGCACGTAACAAACGAGTACAGTTTAACACAAGCGTATTGTTCTGAAAAGTCAAGGTTTAGATTCAGACACTATGTTTCACTTATCATCAGTTTCCCAGGCTAGTTCACTGTTGAGTAACCTGCATTCCTGCTCATGCGTAGTGAGCTCAGCTCTTAGAACAAAGAAATGTCTGTATGTGTGTTTTTATGTGACGTATAAGTCTGTAATTGGTTGAGAGATTGCTGCAAAGTTAAATGGGATTTGTAGTCATGTGGTTCTCAATAAAGGCTCTGCCTGGATGCAGGGGGGAAGGACAGAGAGAAAAGGAGAAGCATCCATTTTGCACCAAGAAACACGTGTGGACTCTTT
>JAHTLZ010000010.1:3304424-3321566 GCA_023846285.1 Phrynocephalus versicolor
TTCAAGCCTCACAGATTGGGGCTTCCCACGTGGGGGTTATTCCCACACATTTGTAGGTTATTTTCATCTATGGATGAAATTTTGCTACATGCTGACCCACAGGTAGATAACACAAACCACTCTATATCTCACTGCAAAGAATTTGCACAATACTTTGCAGGCAAAATTGATACAGATCCAGGCTACCTTGGATGCTACTATTGATCCAGGGCCTGTAAATAAAACACCCCGCCCTGCTTGTCCTTTATTAATGGGTGACATTCAGCTCCTACTGCCAGATGATGTGGTCAGGACCGTTGGGGAGGTGAGGGCCACCACATGTGTGTTGGATCCTTGCCCCTCATGGATCATAAAAGCTGCCAGAGAAGGTATGGCAGACTGGTTAGGAAGAGTAGTGAATGCCTCCTTACAACAGGGCAGGATTTTGATATGCTTAAAGGAAGCAATAATAAAACCATTGTTTAAAAAAAACCCTCCTTAGACCCAATGATACTGAACAATTACCGACCGGTATCGAATATCCTGTTCTTAGGGAAAGTCCTAGAGTGAGTTTTGGCCTTGCAGCTCCAGAGGTTTCTGGATGTGATAAACTACCTGGATCCATTTCAGTCTGGCTTCAGGCCTGGCTATGGGACTGAGACAGCACTGGTTGCATTGGTTGCATGACTTATGTAGGGAAATGGATAAGGGATCAGTGTCCCTTTTGCTTTTACTAGACCTCTCAGCTGCTTTTGACACTATAGACTGTGGCATCCTCCTGACTCGTCTCTCTGAAATGGGAATTGGGGGTATTGCATTAAAGTGGCTCTGGTCCTTCCAGCAGGAAAGAACACAGAAAGTGGTGTTAGGTGATTCATGTTCGACACCACAGTCACTGACCTGTGGAGTTCCCCAGGGTTCTGTTCTGTCTCCTATGTTGTTTAACATCTATATGAAACAGCTGCAGGAGATTATCAAGTCCTTTGAGATTAAGTGCAACCAGTATGCCGATGATGCCTAGCTCTACCTCTCGTCACCTCCGGATTCTAAGGGAGCTACTATCTCAACTTTAAATGAGTGTTTAGCTGCACTAATGAACTGGATGGGGATGAACAAAATGAAACTAAACCCAGACAAGACAGAGGTGCTCCTGGACAGTCGAAAGGGAGAACAAGGGATAGGGCTACAACCTGTACTGGATTGCGTCATCCTCCAGTTGAAAAAAAAAACAGGTATGCAGCTTGGGGGTGCTCTTGGACTCATCTTTGTGCTTAGATGCGCTGGTCACGGCTCTGGCCAGGAGAGCATTTGCACAATTAAGGCTAGTACGTCAGTTACACCTGTTTCTTGAGAAACCAGCTCTGGCTACGGTGACACATGCCCTAGTGACATCCTGGCTAGATTACTGTAAGGTGCTCTATTTGTGGCTACCCATTAAAAGTCTCAGGAAACTTCAGTGGGTCCAAAATGCAGCAGCCAGACTGCTGACTGGCACCGCATACAGAAATCACATTACACCCTTATTAAAGCAGCTCCACTGGCTGCCAATCAGCTATTGGGCACAATTCAAGGTGCTGACCTTGACCTACAAATCACTGTACGGCTTGGGTCCTACCTATCTCAAAGATCGAATCTCACAGTATGAACTTACTCAGATGTTAAGGTCATCAGGAGAGGCCCTTCTCTCCATCCTGCCACACTTTCAGGTACGTCTCATGGGAACTCATCCAAGGGCCTTCTCTGTTGCTGAGCCCAGACTCAGGAACTCCCTCCCACTAGAGGCCAGGACTGCCTCATCTCTGTTGTCTTTCTGGAAACAGGCAAAGACCTTTCTCTTCAGGCAACCTTTCCCTAAATGATGGGCTACCTATTATGTGTCTTTTATATGAATCTATAGGATCACATAGACTTTCTATTTATAACTAATAATCTTATGTGATTACATTAATACTATGTTTTCAATGTTACTTTCCATCACTCATAACTTTACATGGAGCTTTATTCTCCTTTTAACTGCTCGTGTTCTCTTGTAACTTTACATGGAACTTTACTCCCTTTTTAACTGCTTGCGTCCCCTTGTAGCTTAATGTAATGTTGTCTATTAATGCTGTAAGATGTCCCTCAGTTCCCTGTTCTCAATACTTGAACATGTCTTAATTGTACTGGACTGTATATTATCCCTCATTACTGTAAGCTGCCTTGGGTCCTTTTTCAAGGAAAAAGGTGGGGTAAAAATACTCTAAAATAAATACATTTCTCTTCATCTCTTTAATAATGTCACTCATGGAAACTGCATGAGTGCCTCATGTGCCTGCCATATGTTATGGAATTTTTCTTCAGAGGTGTTCATTACAGAAACTTAAAGGGAAGTATATTCCCCCGTGCTTTCTTGCAAAGTTGTGTAAGCATGCAGTTGTCAATTCTGCAAAGTTTACCTACCAGTAATTACAGGTATTGTAATCCAGATATTAAAAACAGCATCAAGATGTGTGTGCAGTAAACTCTGGAGGGCAAGAGATGTAGAACATGGTTGTATTGTTCTTTTGATCTTTCTCTGGCGTGAAAGGATATTTGTGGACTCATTGTGTGTCTGTTCATATGCGCGGGAATGCTGTGGATTTATTTCTTGGATTTATTAATGTGGGTTGTCTTGTTTATTTCTGTGCTGCTAGTATGCAGCATATTATTAAAATTACTTTATTTTATGTTACATTTGTTTAATCTTGGATGTAAACAGTAGTGTTCATCACTAAACTCTGTGGTGTACAAGTTAAATAAATAAATAAATAAATAAATAAATAAATAAATAAATATCTACTGTGTTATACAGTCCTAATGGTGCTTTCAATGCAAGTGAAATATTTAAGGAGTGATTTACCAGGAAGTTTCCATCACTGATTGAAGACTCAAACCCAGTTCTCCTGAGTACTACTCTGTCACTATATAATAATAGGACACTCACTGCACCATGTTGGGTGCAGTAGAACTTCCAGATCTGCTGGGGATTGGATTCTAATCCCCTACTCCTCTGTGGATACTAAAAACTGAGGATAATAGCACACACCCACTAATATTGTGTGTGCTGCCCACGTGTATTTCTTTGGGTGAATATTTTCACATGCATTACCCAAACTAGCTCCTAGAGGGAGCTAGACTATGCAGTGTATTCTTCTTTAACAAGCGTGCATAGCACTGTTTCTAGTGGTCAGTTCTGGATATATATTTTTCCATGATTTTTTTTCTTTTCAAATTTTTAATATTTTCAAACCATGGATAAGTGGATCATTTGATATGGATCCCATGGATAAGGGGGTCCTACTGCATTTGTGGATTCTCTGAAGAGCATCAGTTAGAGATTCCTTCCCAGTTCAATTAGCAGATTTGGGGGTGGGATTTTTGCTGGGAGCATGATGGGAGAGGATCAAATTCACCGTCTTTGCCCACAGTGATTGGCCTACAGCATCTGTTTGTTGTTTTAAAATTAAGTAAACCTAAATTAAAAATTATTATAGTAACTCTAGGCTGTCTATTTCCAGGGATTTATTTATTTATCCCTTTTCTTTTCATTTCTCTACTGCCTTTCCTGCTTTAGAGGACCTTAAAGCAAGACTGAAGTTAAAACAACAAATTTAAAACACATTGAGATGTAATACTTTAAAAATGACCAAAATACTGTGTGTTTTTCTGCTCCTTAGCTGAATTGTGGGTTGAATGAATAGACTAAGGGGTGGGGAGTTCTCTGAGCTCCTGCCACTCCTGCCGCTCGATGCCTTCTGACTAGTACAGTGGTACCTCGGTTTATGAGTACCTTGGTTAATGAGTATTTTGACCAATGAGCAAAAATTTCTAATGATTTTTGACTGGATCAACTAGCAATGTCTTGCAAAACTTGCACCCCCTTTCTGCAGCTGTAGCTGGCTGCTGTCAGGTCAGGGTCACTGGCTCCTGGCCACTGGGTCAAGACTGCTGGCCGTTGGCCCTCCAGCCCTTGCTGTAGCCCCAGTAGAGGCCTCCATACCCATTCGCAGTCACAGTGGAGGCCTCCAGACCCACCTCTGGCCCTTGTGGAGGCCTCCAGATATGGCAGAGGTCCCAGCCATGGAGGCCTCCGGACCTCACGCCACGCCCAGCAGTGCCTGGAAGTGGCCTCTGGACCTTGCCGCAGGTCCTGGCTGTGGGTGCCACTGGCTTCCGGCTGCCTGGTCCTGGCCAAAGCAATTTCCCCCATGGAGAATAATGGAAACTGGGAGCCCAGAATGAATCAGGTAAGTTTCCATTATTTCCTATGGGGAAATTTCTTTTGATATACTGTACATGTATGACTATTTTGGTATACGAGCATGTTTTCAGAACGGTTTTTGCTCGTAAACCAATGTACTACGGCACCTGTTTTTACCCTTAGCTCAACCACTGTTCATTGGTTGTATCTCTACCCCACAGTGAGTCACCACTGACTGAGTTTATACTCAAGTCCTGTAGTTGTTGATGTATGTGGGTAAATGCAATGGAAGAAGATGAGAGTTCTTTTAAAGCTACTTGCCATATCTTCCTGAAGTTATCCCATAGCATTTTTATGTGACATCTTCCAGCAGTCTTTTTAAGCTAGCGAAACTTTCGGCTGCAACCAATGATGTGTTTCTGAACATACCTAATGCCTTCTAATTGGCAGATTGCTGCAGAGCGACACTAGGTGGTCTGTAATATGTGTTTGAGAAGAAGGTTGCCAGAGGTTAATTCCATTGTAAGCCAAAACATGCAGTTCATTAGAAACGCTTTTGGAGATGGAAATGTGGAGTTTTACACGCTCAGACTGAGGGGAAAAGCAGGTCATCTTGACAGCACTTATAAAGCATCTCTTTAGACACAGATTTTATAAGGAACTCAGAGAGAGAGAGAGAGAGAAAGAGAGAGAATGCCATCATAGGTGACTCAACCCATGTGACAGGCAGGATTTCAGAGATTAACTAGAAAGCGATATCCGTTTCTGTTGACTGAGATTATTTTAGTAACAGAAAGTGTGCCGGATATTTGCTTTTGTGCTATTGAACCTTTCAGTGCCTCTTATAAAGGTGTTGTTGTTTTTAGTCTTGATATTAACTGTTCAGTCAAAATGCCTCTTCTGTCTCCAGTGGATGAAAAAAAACCAGAACGTTTTGATGGCCTCTCCCTGTTATACTGGTATGGTAAACAGTTAAGACTTTAGAGAGCTGTTCTACTTTCTGAGAAAGATGTGAGGTCTCTGTTGTTTAAACGGAGGTATGTTCGGTATTGCAAACCTTTAAAATTGTTGGCAATCTCTTTCTTCATAATAATCGTTTGCACTTCTTATTCAGGTAATTTACTTGAGCATATTTGTTGCTGAAGTTCCATAATTTAAGCACATGTGGGGGTGTTTTGCTTTGTTTTCAGTTTTTCTTTCTTTCCTTATATTGGCTTTGCAGTTGCATGTCGGATGCCTTGCTCTTCATTTCAGAGAAATTATTCATAAATTTTAAAAATCCTTTTAATCACACTATTTATTATAAGAATGCTATTTATTAAATTCGCATTGACCCTCCCTTCCCCCAACGCTGGTTTTTTTGCTTATTTTAGAATAGCCAGTGGATAAAGAATGCTGTATATACAGTACTTTCATAATATCTTGAACCTTGAATGAGTTTATAGCATAACAAAGAACAATTTGAAATATTTTTTTTCCTGGGGAATGACTACTTGTTCTGGCAAGGAAGACAACTGTTTAAAGGGAAAGTTGACATCAGAAAAGGGGAGCAGTGTAGGTTGGGGTATTGTTCCCTTACACCGCCAAGAGTGGCCTTGTTGCTAAATTGTGTGTTATGTAAGTCTACTAATAATAATACTGTAGTAGTAGTAGTAGTAGTAGTAGTAGTAGTAGTAGTAGTAGTAGTAGTAGTAAATGTGTTTATAAAACAGCATTGAAACTGAGGAAAATAGCCAGGAAAACACACTGGCATTATTTCCAGTTGTTCTTCTCTTTGTGTATGTGTGTGTAGATTATGAGATCACATATGTCTCTTGCCTTTAAAGAGCTGACATGTACATTACTTTTTTTAAAAAAAATGTAACAAACAAAATAAACAAAATAAACAAGATATGTCCAAAGTATTGTACAATTTAATTAAAACAACAGAAAAAGGAAGAAGAAAATAAAAATAAAAATGTGCACACTTAGATAACCTCATGTTCACCACCTAGGAGTGTTGTTCTTTTCACATCTCAATTATTATTACTATTATTTACTTGATTGCTTTTACCTGTTGTGTTATTGTCCCATTTCTGATGTGTACATTACTGCGAGTCCGAAGGTACTTTCAGGATTCAGAGGAAGAACGCTATATTGGCTGGAGACAAGCAGAGAGGACACTTGCTAGATACAATCACTTGTCCCAAAAAAATATTATTTGGCCTGGCCAAGCAAACATACTACTTTTGCTCTTGTGTTTTATTTCCATTACTCATCAATTCCATCTAAAAAAACCTTTTCATAGATGTCACTAGAATGAAGGAAACGTGTGTTGACAGCAATACTACCTCCTGTCAGCAAAGTACGTTGTAAAGCTGGCTTCCTTGACTTTAGGCTAGTGCAATCATCACAGTATTTCATCAAGAAAAGTGCAATGCTTTAATTCAGGGGAACGCCAAACTTGTTTGTTTGTTTAAACTTATACAGCGCCCACTTAGTGGACAAGCTACTACATTGACTTGTCCACCGTTTAGCGGGCAGCCAAAATTTCAGTTTTTGTGGGATCTATTTTACTTTCTTTAAGAATGTATTTGATTGAAGTCAGGTGGAAGATGGTGGCTCAGGAGCCAAAGCAGTGATGGCGAGTGTCCGTTGTGATTGGTAGGGTGAAAGGGACACCAACTAATGGTGGACAGAGCTGGGGTGAAAGTGGATACAAACATACATGGATAGGCAAACATTCACATATACACACACCTGGTGGACTCCCCTGTTTTGGGTGAGGAGGCAGGGAGGGAAGGGGAACCTGAGTCTTGGGTAGGTCGGCGCCTCCATTGACCTTACAGATGAGCTGCCATTATGACTGTGCCGGCTGCCTGAACCCCATGAATCAGAGCTTCAAACAGCGCGCGCGCGCGCGCGCACACACACACACACACACACACACACACACACACACACACACACACAGAGAGAGAGAGAGAGAGATAGAGAGAGAGAGAGAGAGAGAGTTCCCTCTATGGGTCTCTCTTCAACAGTGCTGACAGTTATTTCCATACAGTATAGAGTACTGTATAATGAGCCTTAAAGGTCCTTATGGCCCCCTGATCCAGAGGCTGAGTTAGAGATGTTCTGTTTCAGGGGAGGGACTACTTTGATATTGTCAGTGTCATACTCATGAGGTTCTAGGGCTAGGCCACCAGGGGCACAGTATTTATTACGTATGTATTTATTTATTGCATATTCATTTAATTAGTTTGTTATTATAATACTTATTTTTTCCTGTGACAGAGACACTTTATTTATTTATTTATTTACAAACATTTTGCATAACAATCTGTTACTATTTTGCCAACTAAAATCACTTTTTACTGGCTAAAATAGTTTTGCTGACAAATGTCATTGTTTGGTCGGCTGTCCAGGAGTGCCTAGCACATAGCAGGCGTTCCCTCTTTGGACAGCGATGGAAAGCTGTTGCCTCAGGAACATTGGCGCTCGATCATCTTTAGAAATAGTGGCGATCCTACGACCTATTTCCTGGACTAGGCTCAGGGCCAATTGTCCCCAGACTCCAGATGTTTCAATAGCTATTGTAATGTCTCATATTTCTGCCTTTTTATTCGTTCAGCTATTTCTGCTGCGGATCCGGCTTCAATGCTGGTATTTTGTACATGGGACGTGGCAACTGTGTTTGGGCACGTAACATCCCACATTAGGCATCAGTCTTTGCTCCAAGGGATCAGGGTAGTCCCATCTGGTCTTTGGCTGCTTCCAGCGCACAAATGTAACGGCTCTCGGGTAGCTGGGAAACCGGCTCGGTTAAGGGCACGACACAAGATGTCGTTAATCATGTTGTGTCTAATATGTTTGCCCGAGCCAAGCTGACAAAAAAGGCCGTGGTGGCCCTGTGGGGTGACAGTCATACCGCAGGGACACACGGGATGACTAACTATAGTTGCTCCCAAGCGGAGACCAACTGCAATTCAAAGAGAATTATCATCAAGCTTTCGAGCCTATACTGGAGAGCGGGAGGGCATGGAATCAATCTCCTGAGCCTTTCGACTGAGCTGCCAGAATATGTGCACATCTATCAGATTGTTGGCTGAGGCCTTAAGTTTTTCTGCTAGGGCTTTGCAGCATCGGTCGTCCCAGGAGCTTTGGGTGGTTACCATAGGTGGAAGGGGAGGAGCTGTTAGAGGGTCCAGTGAAGAGGATGAGGCTAAGGCTGATCACCTTAAAAGAGCTGGATAAATAAAACTGTCTCCCTTGAGGTGAAGGTGCTCAAGGAGGAGGGAGGAGATGACATCCGCAGTACTCGCGGCTAGAGATGGGCCCGACTCAAAAAAATGGTATTTCGTTTGTCGTTTGTCGTTTAGGGGGGCCGTTTTGGTTCATTTTCGTTTTTCGTGATTTTTTGCAAAAAAAATCATTTTCGTTTCATTACGTAATGAAACGGAAAAAACGAAAACGAAAATGAAAAATTGCTCATTTCATTAGCATTTATTACAGTTCAATGTATTTGCCGTAACGAAAATGAAACGGATGACAAAATTTCTGGTGTTTCGGTTTGTTTCGTTTCATTTTGGAGACAAAATTCGTTTTTGTTTCGTTACGTAACGAAATAAAAAAACAAAAACAAAAACGAAAAATTGCTCGTTTCGTGCCCATCTCTACTCGCGGCAGAAGCCCAATAGGTTGAAGGTGCCAGTGAAAGTACATTGCAGATGCCCCAAAACCCCCACCTGACTGGAAGTGATGTCGGAAGCCATCTACAGTGGCACTTTGTATAAAGGAAATAATTCGTTCCAAATGAAATTCTGTTAAGCAAATTTTCCTTTATATAAATTTCCCATAGGAATGCATTGAAAACAGAGTCATCCCTAATTGCGACCATTTTATGTTGTACGGATTCACCCCATGGGCAATTCTGTTAAGCAAATTTTCCCTATCTCCGTTTTTTTTAATGTATAACCGATTGTTATATGAGGGTCCACTGTATCTTCATTCAGATCCATATTTAGACATTGTTTTTGTTTATTTTAACAATCCATGTACTGCATAGTCAAAACTATGGTGTTCAGATTGTGCAGTTCCAGGCAGTAGCACATACAGATATGTACATAAGTGAAATAAACAGTACTGTACTACATGTGCAGTTAACAATGAACTGAGAAATAAATGCTCCCCCATCCCTTTTCTGCATTAATTTAAGTAAATACTAAAATAGATGTGGAGTATTTTCTGAAGACCTTGAAAACTAACTTAAGTTGTGGGTTTTATACCTTAAGATCAATGTAATATACAGTATTCTAATATGTACTGGACAATGCATTGCAAGTGTTCTCATTGTGAGGTTCCCCTATCCACTGCCTTAATTGCTATGATGTCTGTGTATGCAGGGATTCCCCTTGAAATTCAGTGTAGTTCATCCACTCTGAAATTTGTCATTTTTCTTTCCTTTTCAAAAGGACTATTATGGGCCCTCATGGAATCAATCGAGCTATACACCGTGTTGCATTTTCGGGCTGCCAAAATGGATTAGGTAATTAGATTACACTATGCATATGCAATTTACTCTAATACACCCTTGAGAGTTTGTTTACCTATTTATTTATTTATTTATTTATTTTATTTCTGAGTATTTTTACCCTGACTGTCTCCTTGGAAAAGGACCCAAGGTGGCTTATAGTAAGGAGAGACAATATACAATCCAGTACAATTAAGATATATTCAGTTTGAGAAACAGGGAATTGAGGTGTATCTTACAGCATTAGAAGACAACATTAAATCTAACAATTGATAACATAGTGTCAACACAATCACACAAAGAGAGATATAAACATAAAATTATAAGTGGCTATAAACATAAAGTATGTGTAGCCATGTATGGTAGATTCCTGTAAAGACACAGTAGGTAGTCCCTCATTCAGAGAAAGCTTGCCTGAAGAGGAAGGTCTTTGCCTGTTTCTGGAAAGACATCAGAGATGGGGCAGTCCTGGTTTCTAGTGGGAGGGAGTTCCAGAGTCTGGGTGCAGCAGTTGAGAAGGCCCTTTCATGGATTCCCATGAGACGTACCTGTGAGGGTGGCGGGATGGAGAGAAGGGCTTCTCGTGATGACCTTAACACCCGAGTCAGTTCATGCTGTGAGATTTGATTGTTGAGGTTATACAGTGCTTTGTAGGTCAAGGTCAGCACCTTGAATTGTGCTCGATAGCTGATTGACAGCCAGTGGAGCTGTTTTACCAGGGGTCTAATTGACGTCTGTACCCTACCCCAGTCAGCAATCTGGCTGCTGCATTTTGGACCCGTTGCAGTTTCCTGAGACTTTTCATTGGAAGCCCCACATAGAGCGCATTACAGTAATCCAGCCGCTGTCTTCCTCCTGGGCACTTACTTGCAGGCCACTCGGAAGTAGATAGGAGTTGAAATTCATAAAAGTATTTAGCAATGGCTTTGTGATGTTACTGCAAGGGAGGAAATAACCTGCTTGTCTCTTGCTTCTTTTCCTTGCTCAACAGGCATTAAAATTGTCGGAGGCTATCGAGAGCAATCTGAAGAAGACTATGGGATTTTCATAAAGAGGATATTGCCCGGAGGGATAGCGGCAATAGATAGTAAACAATTACTTTTCATGTACTCTTAGTTGCCAGCACCACTTCTAGCAACTATATCACGTTATGTATTGTTTTCTTCTTTTCATTTTCGTTGTGTATATTGGGAAGAAGAGAGATTCTGTACAACATCAGGTTGATGGCACACCTATCATTACACGGATTACAGGCCCTCTGTTCCCACACGTTAATATTTGAGAGAAATGGTCAGTTTTGTGCACTTAGAATCTTGTTCACATATTGGCTTGTTTGCCTATTTATAGTGGTACCTTGTATAAATTCGTTCCAAATGAAATTATGTTAAGCAAATTTTCCTTTATACAAGTTTCCCATAGGAATGTATTGAAAACAGAGTAATCCCTAATCACGACCGTTTTGATGTTGTACAGATTCTCCCCATAGGTGATTATGTTATGTCCCCTCTCTCCAGAATTTTTTATGTTGTACAAATTTTATGTTATACAAACCCTTTGTTACACGAGGGTGCACTCTACTTAAAATATTTTAACCCACCCAAGGAGAAAGGTGGCTTGTTTCAGATAGCAAGGTTGCTTCCGATCAGCCAGTTAGAACAAGTGCTGAGTTGGAGATCTGGCCAAATGTTGACTGAACCACTAAAAAACATCTCAGGTGAAATGAGCTGCCAAGTTCTGCAGAACTCTTCACCAGTTAAAGAAAACTGTTGAAGAGTTGCCTTGATGGGACAGAGGTAAATCATTTGGAAAACACAAATTGGACCAGGTCTTCTGAAGGTGGCTCTTGAAGCCAGATTGCCAACAAGACAAAATAGAATTTGGAGGCCTCTCTAGGCAGCAGGGACAAAGGCCTTCATGTTGCGACTCTCCTGTTTTTCAGACAAACCATAGACTTATCCTGTCTCCCAGCCACCGTAGATCAAAAGTAGCCTTGGAGTGAAGGGAGACCTCTTTATGGATTTGCACTGGAAGAATGTGATGCAAAATCCCAACCTTTGCATCCATAAAAATAGGAAATCCTGCCAGGTTAAAGAGCAAGCCACAGTCAAATGGGTAGTTGTACCTAGGGAACTGAGCAATTTGTTCAGTTTCATGGCATATTTATTCATTTTATTTATTTTGAACATTTTACCCCACCTTTCTCCTTGGAAAAGGACCCAAGGTGGCTTATAATTATGAGGGACAATATACGGTCCAGAACATTTAAGACTTATTCAAGTTAAGAACAGGGAATTAAAAGTGGCATCTTGGAACATTAAAAGGTAACAGTAGAGCTGCAAAGTGCACACAAAAAGAAAAGAAAAATCCATTATGAGGGGTGGAAAGTACCATGGAAAACACTGGTGTTCTTATGAAATCAGTCAATGCAATCATGTATGGTAATCCATATAAAGTTACATAGTAGGAAGTCCCTCATTCGGGGAGAAGCCTCTTTTGAAGGCAGCAGAATATCCAAAAAGCATTTTGTGCCCCCCCCCCAATATTTCTCCCCATTAGCTTAGCAATTCCATGTTCTTCATTGTTCACATGAGCATTGCAACATCGCACAGTATAAATTTATTTATTTATTTATTTAAAGTATTTCTATCCCACCTTTCTCCCTGAAAGGACCCATAAACAACAGGGCAAAAAACAGAACAACAGGTAGCAACATTATAGCATGATTGCGATGCCTTGTTGTCATGTACAAATAATGCAGCCATTTGTCTCTCTGCCAGAGAGGGACTAAACTTGTTCCTGTGGAATTTCAAAAGTATGCGGGGTGGAGTGAGAGTGCCACATTCTATAATAAAAGTGAAAGAAGATTATCATTATGAGCAAAGGCTTGACTTAGTGTTTCATTTCCCCTGCAGTTCGATTACCATTCACCAGTAATTTCTTTCTTTTTAAGGTCGCTTGCTTATTGGAGACTTGCTTTTAGAAGTCAATGGCGAAAATCTGGTTGGGGTAACGAATGAAAGGTAAGCTCTGGCGGTTCAAAACTGAACAGAGGTCAGAAGAGCTGAATGTTTATGTATATTCTAAATATTGTATTCTGGTCAATGTTACATGTAAAAGGATAAATAGTCCTATGGTTGACAGAATGTTGTTTGCTCATGCTAGAGCAGAATGCCCAAAACTCTCTAACATGAACAGGGATCCACAGGTAGACAACATGCGATCTCTCGGTTTTCATTTTGTTCACTTTCAATGAAAGATAAATTTGAAAATTTGAAAAGATAACAGATTCAATGGAAGATAAATTTGAAAATATGAAGGTTGACTTTTCTAATATCTACTACAAGACCATGTGATTATATCGGCTTATTTGGGTAGACAAAGCCGTATCTTGCCTATGTATATTGATTGGATTTCGCTGGCCGAAATCCTCTTGCCTAGTTATGCTGGCATAAGACAAATGGCATCACCTTTTGAGATAAGTGCCCTTAAAAAACAAATCATGGGTGACATCCTCTGTTGCCTACGAAGTTATGTGACTCAGTGTGCAATCAGTAGGATCTAGGATGGTTTATTAAATTGGAGTGTCCGAGGCGTGATTATTGCTAATTGAAATTTGCCTCCAAATGATAAGCCAAATATTTACATAGCTACTCAAAAGGATTTGGGCTATTATTTGCTGATCTAACTTGCTTAGAACATAATGGAGTTCTAAATATTTATAATGTGAAACAAATCAAGTATATTTGAGAGAGGGATAAAACTGCACAGATGAATGATTTTGTCCAGCTTATCAGTTGAAGCCCTTGCTGTTATGCCACTGCTATTCCGAGCCCATGAATGATAATGCATTCTTGTGCAATACTGACTTTATTTTTGTTTCTTTGTTCATGCTTTATATAGCTAATGTTCTTGCATTTATATTTTATTTCCTTGGACCACACGGCTACCATTTACTTCAATAAAAATTAAAGTGACTCAGAAACTCCATGTGTAGATCTGGAAGTTAAGTCATGGCAAATGGACTTTTTTCCCTTGAGATCGAAACATTTTGCTACTCATCCAAGCAGCTTCTTCAGTCTGATGAAGCTGCTTGGATGAGTAGCTAAACATTTCAATCTCTCAAGAAAATAAGTCCAGTTGTCATGCCTCAACTTACATGGATGACTGAGAATCTTCACAGACATAAAAAACCCAACAAAAACCAAGACATATTGCTCCATATGTAGAGTTTTTTGGCAGCATTGGACGTTCTTGCATTTTCTGTCCTTTGCAATTTCCTATGTGAAGAAGCTCTTCAAGCTACAGATTCTGCAGTTTGTTTAGTAATGACTGAACTGGAATTCTGGCTTGTTTGTTTCCCAGAAACCAGAAGCTTTGTTTATAACTTGCCAGAAGGTGAAAAGCCACCATTTGTATCATGCTGAATAAACCCCAATGTAGAGTCTTTGGCTTGCTGCTTCTACCAGCAGGAGAAACCAATGGGTTTTGGTTCCTCCTGCCAGGAGAACAAATGATCCAGCAGTGTGTGCAATATATTTGCTCGTTCATCTTAGTCCGTAGTTTTGAAAATTTCAGAAAGAATAACCAAGTTGAATACTACTCTGTTAACTGAACCACTTGAGAAGTTTGTTCTCATGTTTCTGTGAGGCAGACTTTTCATTTCAGTGCTTTGAAACCAGGTTTTCCAGGCTGAAATCTAATCGGTCCTAGAAATGGGTTGATTTTCTAATACAGTGGTACCTTGTATGAAGGAATTAATTCGTTCCAAATGAAAGTATGTTAAGCAAATTTTCCTTTATACAAATTCCCATAGGAATGCATTGAAAATGGAGTAATCCCATTTTTATGTTGTACAGATTTTCCCCATAGGCGATTATGTTAAGCAAATTTCCCCTATCTCCGGAATTTTTATGTTGTACAAATTTTATGTTATACAAGCTGTTTGTTATACAAGGGTCAACTGTAGTAGTAACATTTAATTAATGGCTCCTGCAAAATGATTTTTTTCCGGAGCCTGTCATTTTAGCAAGAACATTCTTGGCACCTAAATGTATTTAAATTATTGAACATGAAATGACATTTAATACACCATGCTTCGAAGCAAAGGTCCTTAGCTTTGTTTATTTTGCAAAAGAATAATGCTAGTGGAGTTGACCTCTCAGTTGAGAGAAATAATTTTATGCAGGTGATAGTATAATTTGTTAGGCTGCATCAAGTAAGACCTCTCCAGTACCTTACTAAAGCAAATCAGTGCATTTAACTTCTCTGAACCTTACAGAGCTGTTGAAATCTTGCGAACAGCATCAGCAACGAGTCACATGTCTTTACTTGTTGCCAGAGATGATGAAGCAAGGTAAGAAAATGTTATATGTTTTCCTTTTCTTTTTTTCTATCAGGAGAAAAATAATGTTGAAAGTGGGCATAGACATTGGGAAGCACCACTGCCACTCTTCACTTTTATTTTCTTGTGCCTTAATGTCTTCTTTCCATTACTCCTTCTCCTTTTTACTATTGGAATAATTTCCTTCCTCTCCTTTTTTAAATGATGCATTTCCATAAAGCTGAGCTTAGGGGAGAACAAGTTATAGAGACTTTAGCATTTGTTCCGACAGTAATATTTTACTGGCTTAGTTTTTCCTTTCATCCCTTAGCCACATCTTTGAAATCAAAAGAGATGTAGAACTAGTACAGAATCACTGATGTATGCTATCATGTTTTTTCGGCATTCCTGCAGAGGAATACAGTACAGTCCTCTAAAACTTGGCATCTTGATCTTACCCAATGCACCGAGTCCCCTGCTGCGTAAGGCATCCATGAAAGTGCGCAGCTTGATTTTCTATATTGTATTCTTGCATGACCAGTGTGACAGTCCTTCTTTGCATCTGATTCTGTCTGACTTAATTCCCTCTTTCTAAACAGTTAAAAATACAGAGACTATACTGGATATTATAGAGGGGAAAGTGATATCCCAGTTGTCCCTGGATATTGAAGAGGGCATTTCAGGAGGAAACAATTGTCCCTCCCTGCTGACTCTCCCCTGCAATTTTTCTACCCTTCAAGGCTTTTTCTTCCTCTGGCCAGTCTCAATTCTGACTTTGAAGGCTGGCAGGATTTTGTCTCTGTTAGTTGGGGATGGGGGTGGGGTTTTGCTGGTAGTTGAATGCATGAATGTCTGTTCATGCTGTGTTGGATTGCCCTCGCTGGATGTGCAAATTCTTGATCATCATGATTAAGAGGGCAGAGGGAGCGGGAGGTACATATTTTGTACCTTGGCAGATGGCTGCAAAGGCTCACCGAAAATCTTTCTCCAGTAGCCCTGCATTGCGTCTAGACTAGAGAGAAGCCGCTTCAACTATGGAGGTGAACCTGACTGTGGTTTTTCATGCTCCTTATCGGTTTTATAGCTGCAGTGAAAGGCTTTCTGTCTGCCTGCTCTGAGTTCACTCACCCTTCCTCTTTGCAGCTTTTGCACCTTCTTTAGTCATTGAACGATGGCCTTTGGAAATTTAAAATCAAAAGTGCAAGGAACCAGAAACATTTCATATGAACAAGCAAGATGTGAAAACACACATGTGAGCACTCACTTTTAATGCACATTGGCGTACACCCCTGTTTCAGCCAAGGATGCTCCCCCCCCGCCGCCGCCACACCAAAAAAAAACAACCCAATTCAGGCTTTCTGTAGCTTCCCAATGGAAATCAAATAAAAATAAAAATGCCACCACTTTTATTATTTATTGTTTGTAGACAAATGTGTTTCTCTGCAGTCTAGCCTCTCCTATTCTGCAGCTAGACTCTCATCTGAATTTGCATTCAGCCAAGGAATGCTGACCTAGTTTTCTCTAACAAGCTTGAATAATTAAAGCCCTCCAGCACTTGCGTCACTCCACTAGACTTCAGTGGTGAAGGACATTAGACTCCTTGTCAGACCCCTTTAGGGTCACTATATGTAGCACTGACATAGCACTTTTCTTACTGCTGCCATGTGATGCTGTGATTTCACAACAGCTAATGCATAGCCATATGCCTCTATGGATATATCACACCTTGATGGACACCTTTCCTTGCCATCTGAGCAAAGGAGATCCTCCTTGGTTTCCTTGTTTTTAAAGACATCAGCCCAAACAGTAATAGAGCAGAAACGGTCCTATAATGTTCTCCTATCCAGTCGCCAAAGCTTCCCCACTAATGCCGTGCCTGCTTTTCTAAATTGTGGATGTAGATGTTGCATTACCAGGTTGCAGGATTCCTGTCCCCCACCCCCACCCCTCTTATTTTCTTTCTTGTTACTGGGTAAACTTCTTCCTGCAGCAACACTAGGATTAGAGGTGCCAGACCCCTGTGTAGTGCAAAACAGTCATACATACATACATACATACATACATACATACATACATACATACATACATACATACATACATACATACATACATACA
>JAHTLZ010000010.1:3329723-3386201 GCA_023846285.1 Phrynocephalus versicolor
AAAGAAAGAAAGAAAGAAAGAAAGAAAGAAAGAAAGAAAGAAAGAAATCCTAGCTTTGTGGCAGCAAATCTGTTCACCTAGATTTCCATGCTAACCTCTCTCTGTCTGTCCTCCAGTATTGATTGATCATCCCCTTTCAATATTCCTCCCCCTTGCTTTTCATCCTATCAATTCTGCATGCTTCTCTTTGCCATTTACTGCAGATTGGAATACATGTCTGATTTAATCCGATACCTAACCTCTATTGGAGTAATAGGGTATCAGTTTTACCAATCCCACTTCTTTCCTTCTCTTGTATTTTAATAACCTTCGGAGTCACTGAAGCACTTTGGGTTTTAGCTGCTGTCCAGAGAGGTGCTTCCAAACTGAATTATTCTGCCAGGCGTAGTGGGGGAGGGTTTCTCCCAGGGCAGAAGGGATGTCAGCATGTAGCATTTAAAAAAAATTCTCTGTATGTGGAACAGTAGCAGGTCAGGCAGAAAGACCAATGGGAATTCCGCCCTCGAATGCATGAGCTATGAGCAGTGGGATTTGTTTTATTTTTAAACAAGCATTCAGTTGTCCTACTTTCTTTTGATCCACCGGAAGGGATTGCATGGCTTTCTTTAAAAAAAGAGAGAAAGAAATACAATTTTGCTCTTGCAGCCCCCTTCCTCTGCATGTTCACAAAGCATGCGTACAAAGTAATGCAGAAGTCAGAAAGCCATCAGGTCTCTCTGAGCAAGAATCTGGTAGGGCAGCCGGTTTCACCTACTCAGATCTGGTAAATGGGACTGGAATGCTACTTTAAAAAAAATAGGAAAAGAAAAGCATGGATTTTTTTCGTAGCCACTCCCTCTTCACAGTGTGGGCACTGTATGATTTTTGTTTCGGGCCTCCCTGCTGCTGTGGCTGCTCCTCGCAAAGAATTGTGAGGCTGTACAAAATAATCATGTCATGCTCCTGGTGAACAAACCAGACACTGTTTCATGGTTGTGAGAGGAGGGGGAAAGGTCAAAGGCCAAAAAGCCATCAGTTTGAACAAAGCAGTTGGGTGTCAAAGGCCTCTCTACCTGTCACTCTGCCAGTGTCGCAGTGTATAAAGAAAGCAGGCCAGGTCTGGCGCTTCAGGAAATCAATCCTGGCTCGTACCTTCTCTAATGGTGTCTCTCTGTACAGCCTGACAGATTGAATAACCAGGCTTACCTTGGGAGTTATAGATTTCAGGCGTTGGTGGTGACCTTTTTATGCTGATGGGGGGGAAAGCGGCGCTCAACGCTGCCCTTGTTGTTCTTGCTAGGATGGCCGACTGAGACCCGGGGACCAGCTTGTGTCCGTTAACAAGGAGCCATTGATCGGAGTCACCCACGAAGAGGCGAGAAATCTAATCAACAGGACCCAGCTCAGGTAATTGCTGCACCACAACGCCAGGGCCCTGGGCCGGGTGTTTAACTTGCCCTTGCTTTCAGTGTTTTCAATTCCAGAGAGAACTGTGGTCACATGTTAATGAAAGTGCCTTCATAATAATGATATGGAACTGGCAGCAGCTAGAAAGAAGCCCTGGCACATTGACTTACAAGCTTTTAGGAGAAAGAGAAATGCATGCAAATAATAGTCTCCCCCACCCCCTTTTAAACAGCAACCCTTTGTGCCGCATTTGAAGATTTATGGAAGGGGGGAAAAAAACCCTGAGGTGGCATGGCAAGTGAAAGAGCAACAGCTTCAAAAGTGGTGCTGGGAGATTAAAATGGGTGACATCCCACCTGGGAACACTTACTCTGATTACAGAACCTCAGCTTTCTAATTGCAAGGCTTGCTTGTTTGCGGCCTGCCCTGCGCTAAAAGAGTTAGCGTGTTCCGATGGGTTGCAACTGTAAGACTCACCCAGGTAGTTCCGCCTTGCACAGTCCCTGCCAGCCTTCAAATAAGCCTTAAAGACCTGGCTTTTCCACAAGGCTTTTGGTGACCTTTAACTTTTATTATTATTATTATTATTATTATTATTATTATTATTATTATTATTATTATTATTATTATTATTATTATTATTATTATTATTATTTGGTATTTTATCCCACCATCTTGCCAGATATTTCTTTCTATCTTAGATATTTTTTATTATTTTATTATTTTATTATTATTGTTGCCTGTTTATTCTTGTTGATTTTGAGGTTGTAAACCGCCCAGAGTTCCTTCGGAAGATGGGTGGTATATAAGTACATACATACATACATACATACATACATACATACATACATACATACATACATACATACATACATACATACATACATAAATAGTATGCAAAAAACAAAACCACCCGGTGGGGGAGTGAGGAGGGGAACCTCTGTATCGTTGAGTGTTTTCTGCTTCCTAAATTTAATGTTCTCTCTGCACTATTTGAAGAGAACGCTGTAATTGTTCCAGGATGACCATTCTGTGCCACACACACACTCGTTTCTCTTTTTCATTTAGATCAAATTCTTCTTGGGAGATAGCTTTCATTCGACATGAAGCTGCTCCCAGCAGCCAAATGGAAACGACACAGACTTCCCCTGGTCACTTAGTGTCAGGGACCTGCAGGCAGCCGCATACCTCCCTGGGACTCAGTTCCTCTTTGCCTTCTAATGAGAACCTGGTTTCAAAGATGTCTGTTGTGAATATGGTAAGTAGCCTCTTGACCCCATACGGAGAGGCCTCACATGAAAAGTTTAACTCTTCTTGTGAAACAACTCTTCTTGTTTAGAAGGAGGGAAGGAACCCTTTGATTTTTCCAGATGTTTTGGACTTGAGAAGTTTCGGAAGCCCAGGCTAGCTTGGCCGGAAATGAAGAATTATGGGGCTTCCATCCCAAAACATCTTCAAAGCTGAACTGCTCTCTGGCCTTTGTTTAGAGCCTTGGGTCCCCAGATATTCTGCGACTACAGCTCCCAGAAGCCTTCACCACTAGCTTGCACTGGCCAGGATTTCTGGGAGTCATCATCCAAGAACATTTAGAGACCTGATGTTGGGAAACACTGGTTTAGAGAAAGATTGTTGCCTCCCTTAATGCTGTGGAATACACCTAGGAGATAATGTTTTACAGTATTTGTCGTTCATGTATGGCTCAGTTTCACACAATTCACACAACAACAAAATCTGTTATAGTAATTGTTCCCATTTTATAAGCTAGTAAGCAACATTTTGAGAAGTTTACCTGCCTTAGATGATGCCTAGCTTGGATTTGGAACATGGGTTTTTATTTGTTATTTCATTCCTTCATTCCTGCTGTTATAGTAACCTCCCGCCTATTGCGGGGGTTAGGGATCCGACCTAACCTGCAATAATTGAAAGTACGCAATATGTGGATGCTGGGTCAGGTGAGGCCTTGGGGGGCTATATGGGGGCTCCTACACTTACCTGAGGCCTGTTGCTGTCCTGAATGGGCCTCCAACGGGCTTCTGGGGCCTGTTGGAGTGCTATACCACCTATCTACCCCTAGGGCTACTCTGGGCAGTTTACAACATAGGATAACATGATAAGATAAAGGAATATATTTTAAAAAACTAGAATACAAATAGCATAATAAAGACAAAATATAAATAAATCAAGAACAATAAACTAAAATTAAGCTAAAATGAAAATAGAAATGGCTAGGGGACTGCTAAAATGGGGGGAGAAGAAGATAAGCGGAAAAAGAATTGAACTGAATTTTTGAATTGAATTGAATTGAATTTATTGTCATTGTATAAATACAGTACAGTGGTAACCTGTATAAAGGAATCAATTCATTCCAAATGAAATTATGTTAAGCAAATTTTCCTTTATACAAATTCCCATAGGAATGCATTGAAAACGGAGTGATCCCATTTTTATGTTGTACGGATTCTCCCCATAGGCAATTATGTTAAGCAAATTTCCCCTATCTCTGGAATTTTTTGTTTTACAAATTTTATGTTATACAAGCTGTTTGTTATACAAGGGTCCACTGTACAACAAAATTAAAATACTTTTTAAAGGAATGTCCTGCTAGATGTTTGAAAAATCAGGAAAGGCCATTCTATATAACCAAGTTTTCAATAGCTTTTTAAAAGTTTGAAGCGAGGGAGCCAGGTGAATTTCTTGAGGTAGATGATTCCACAACTTGGGAGCAACTACTGAGAAGGTCCTACACCTTGTAACCACCTTCCGGGCCTCCCTTGGGTTTGGCATTCCCAGTTGTCCTGCCTGGCTAGCACAGGTGATCTGGGCAGTTCTTTTGGGGAGGAGCCGCTTTGTTAAGTCCCAAACTGTTTAGGGCTTTGTATGTTAACATCAAAACCTTTCCACTGGTGCTTTTAATATGGAATACATTTGAAAAGAATTGTGTATTTTATCTAGTAGAAGTTGTACAAAAAGAGATGGGAAAGATATGGCAAGGAGTTGAATTCGCACAACATGTGTATAATCAGTTTTTGTGCTCAGAAGTGCCAGCTAGACCATATAGGATGTATTGTACAATTTTGTTCAATTGCTATCCTTTCTCATAATATTTTATTGTTTATTTATGTATGTATTTATTTATTACACTTTTGTCTGCACCATCTGGCAACAAAGGCCACTCTGGGTGGTTGTTGCATTTTTATGCATGCAGCATTCAATGTAATTGAATACATGAAAATCCGTGATATGCAGAAGCAGGTGGGGTGGCTGGGGGTGGCACGGAGCCCCCCCCCGCAGCCCTGAGTCTTCTCAGCGGAGCGCGGGGGTGGTGCGGAGCAACCGGATTGCCCCCCGCCACCCACCGCAGCCCTGAGACTTCTCCACGGAGCCTGGAGACAGCATGGAGCGATCTGATCACCCCCGCCGCCCCCAAACGCGGCCCCGAGGCTTCTCCGCAGAGCCTGGGAACGCGGAGTGAACCGATTGCCCCCCGCTGCCCCCCCGCAGCCCCGAGGCTTCTCCGCAGAGCCTGGGGGCGGCGCAGAGTGACCTGATCGCCCCCTGCTGCACCCCAAGGCTTCTCGACGGAGCCTGGGAGGATGGCGCGGAGCGATCCGATTGCCTCCCGCTGCCCCCCACGCAGCCACGAGGCTTCTCGGTGGAGCGTGGGGGCGGCGCAGAGTGACCCGATCGCCCCACGCCCCCCATGCAGCCCCTAGGCTTCTTGGTGGAGCCTGGGGGCGGCACGAAGCAACCAGATCGCCCCCCACCGCCCCCCACCTGTGGCCCCGAGGTGCAGGTAGTGCGATCCCGCGATGTAGTGGGACCACAGTACCTGAACCGCGAAATGGTGGGAGGTGACTGTATAGACATTTTGTTGATTGTCAATTACATAGAAGAGGGAGAAGTGAGCACCAAGTGACCCGGTGAACTAAAAAGAGTATTCATATTCTGTTTAATACAAGATAGTTGTTGGTTGCCAGCTACTTTATCAGAAATAAATCCATTGAGCACCAAGTTTACACAATGTTTTGCTCAAAGAAATAGTCCCTGTTCCCTCAAATGGAGAAGGAAACGGGAAACGGCAGCTGAGCTGTCCTGGTGAAAGGCATTTTCGTGGACCCAATATGTGCTTAGAGATGTGAATGTTTCTTATTTAAAACTTATTACAAATACGAATATGAAATCTTTAATACGGCCGTAGGCCAACATCCAATTACTATATACAAGAGCAAGTTAAAACATACTACATTTCTAAAAGAATTAGGTACAAAGTTAAAATGGCCTAACAGAAAAAGTAAACACCTCGCACTCACATCTTAATTTGAAGGGGAGCAAGAAGGGAAAAGAGAAGAGAGGAGAGGAAAAATCCCACTGATAATTAAGGTTCTATCCTTATTTTGTTAAAACCTTCTCCTCCCGGATTTTAATAGCAGCAACTAAAAATTTTGCCACATTATGCAAAGTGTCTGAATTTTGTCTTGATAGAAGTAATAGGGTATAAAATGCCTCAGAACGCCCACAGAATAATTTTAATTGGGATTCAATGAGTCTTCTTTGGATATCAGAGTAAAACTGGCAAGACAGGAGAACATGGGTTACAGTTTCTATTGCACCTGAATTACAGGGGCATTTGCGTTGAGAGTATGGAGTTTTCTTAAACTTCCCTTCCAATACTGCAGATGGTAATACATTTACGCGGGCAAGGGTATAGGCTCTGCAACGTTTTTTAATTGGTAGCATGAAGAGATAAGTGGCTGGTTTAAAGAGCAATAGTGCTTTATCCAAAGAGATGTTATTTGAAGTTGCCCCCAGGTCATGCTGCCTCTCAACCTCCATAATACGTTGTTTAAGCATTTGGTTTGCTGCATCATAGCCCATTTGGATTGCACAGTCCTCTGAGAATCCATACATTCTGAGTTTGGCAGATAGTGCTTTCATCCAACTTGGTAGATGGTTGTCCTGTAGGATTAGCGTGGTTAGGCCTCTTGGAAAGAAAGATAACTTCAACCAGTATCTAAAAATGGTTATCCAAAAACTTGCTTCGACTTTCGGGAGCCCAACCTCCAGCCGCAAAGCTGCCTTGGTGACACAACGTGGTACCCAGAGGATTGCTCTCAGAAATCTTGACTGGACGCTTTCAATAGGAGTAAAAGAAGGATAGGGACCTAACTGTGCACCTTAAAGGAGTTGGCTGGTGGATTTGGCTTGGAATACCTTCAAAACTTATTAAAAATAGTTAGATTTCCCGCTGTCTCTTCCTTAAAAAATTATTTTGCCAGAAACCTACTGATGTTTGTGTTACTTGCCACTGCCAACTGCACTAATTGATGAGGTACAACGGCGCATCTTGGGCATGTGTCTGCCTGGTCATGTGTCTGATTGCACAATCCATGTGTACCCCAGCACTTCATCATTCAGCGGCAGTTCACCATGGATACTTGCACAGACCTTGCAGAAACACAAAAAGGATTCTGGCCACCTTACGCAGGAGTCTTTGCAACTGCAACCCAACAAAACTAATGTGACACATCAGGTTTAGTAAGGAAGTACAGTAGGACCCCAGTATCCACTGAGGATTGGTTCCAGATCTTCCCTTGGATAAGGAAACCATGGATAAGAGAGAACACCAAAAATCCCCAAACTGCTCTTTTGTGACAGTAGCTTGCTTTGTGGCTGCTGAATAGTTTATTTAATTTTTTTCTCTGCCAACCGTGGATAACTGAATCAGTGGATACTGGAGTCTAATGTATTTTGATGTTCAAAAATGGTTCACTCTCTCAATATTATCTACACTGACTGTTAGCAGCCTTCCATGATTTTAGGTAGGATTCCAGGGATTGATTCTGCATCCTTTTTCATGGACAACATCTTTTCTGCTACTGTACCACAGCTCTTCCACATTGTGGATTGAACTTCAGACTGTGTATACAGTGATGCCTTTCTTCTGGTGGCATGGAAGCTCCTGGTGGGTCAGATTTCTCCCCTGGAGCCTTCCTGTGCATTTCTGCTGTAGCAAGAATCCCACTCCGTCCATTGCATTAATAAAGGTTTTGGTTTTTTTTAAATGCGGGAGGCTGTTGTTTTACATATTTTCAAAACCCTTTCATGCCACTGGCATGGACTTGTTCTGTAATGTGTGAGGCGAACATGTAAATGGCACTGAAGATTTCCGCAGTCCTGTGGAATGGCAGGAAATGGTGAAATCCTCAGAACTGCAGTCGTTGCCAAAGAAAAAGCAAAGGAGGCAATTCTGCTTCCAGGTTGCCTATGAACGATTCTGTATGGTTTGCGGTGCCCCTTGTGAATCTCCTGTTCTCAAGGACACCACAGTAGGAACTGTGTATGCAGACTTGCCAAGAGAAAGCAGATATAAAATCAAGCCAGCTGGAGAGGCAGAAGTGGGATTCCTTAAGTGCTTTCCTCTATTAAGAGCCTCCTTGCAGCACATTATATAGTACTTAAGGTTTGGTTGGGTCTGGGACCGTAAATAAAGATTGTTGTTGTTGTTGTTGTACTTAAGGTTGCCCACATGGAGGACAGAATACACCCCCTTTTGGGGTGGCTGCTGGTTTGGTTTGTTGTCTGTTGATAGGCTCAGCCTGCATAATAAGATGCTTTTTCCTTGCATCCTTTTATATCCCTCGCTCACAGTAAATAATTTTCTTTCTTCCACTTATAGCCACAGGAGTCCATTAGAGGAGAGAGGGTGGGAATTGTTGCCAGAAGTGGGCGGAGCACAGGTGGAACCCACATGGTTCATATGCTCCACTCTTCCAGTGTTGTTTGAGGAACAGTCAGTGTTGCCTCCTTTTCCACATGGCTTTTCGACCCTTACACCATGGCAGAGAGTGGGAACCGACGGCCTCCCAGACGTTGCTGGACTCAAACTCCCATCAATGAGCAGTTGCAGACAATGGGAACCTATAAACTGGTAACATCTGGAGAGCCAGACCAGTTTCCTATCAGTCCTATAAAGTTTCTGGATCAAGTGTTTGCTTGCAGAGGACATATGTTTTCAGTCTGGTCCTTGACCTACTTCAGTAAATGGCGTTTCCTAATTTTCTGTTTTTCTTTCACAGATGAAAACCGAATTCAAGAAGAGAGAACAATCTTCAGCATTTTCTTCAAACAGTACCATTGATATGTCTGCTGGGGGTAAACACTCGTTTATTTGCTTTCCCTCCCTCCCTCCCTCTTTTTCTCTCTCTCTTGCTGTTGCTTTTTCATACAACTAATGTGCAATGTGTTTTGTTTTCTTTTTAAAACTTCTCCATACGAGCCCTTTTTTACGTGAATGAAAGACAGACATGAATAGATTGTCCATCAGTTCCTCTGCAATACAGTGGCTGCTGGCAATTTTATGAGACAGCTGAACAACAATGGGCTGTCCTTGCTTGTTCCATTCCCTGCATTGATATGGCTATAATACAGGCCTTTATGCAACATAATTGGGGTTAACAGCCCAGGGTGCAGTTCTAAGTCATAGTTTTGGCAAACTTTATTTCCTTTCAGCCTAGCCTTCTCCGGATTGGCACGGTCCAGACATTGAGCAAAGATTCCTCACCTCCATCACTGTCCATTTGTCCATGATGGCTGGTGAAAGGAGTTGTAGCCAAGAATCTGGCCACTGGGCACTTCCTACCTGGTGCCTCCCAAGATGTGTTGGAATGCAACTCTCAGCTGTTCTACCCCATTATGAGAATACAAATGGAAGGTGCCAGGTTGAAGGAAACTGTGCTATAAGGCAGATGATGCTGCAGCAGCCTGTCTGAATCTCAACCAGACTTCATCCCTGCCACAGGATGTGGTGATGGCCTCTGGCCTGGATGCCTTCAAAAGAGGATTGGACAGATTCCTGGAGGAGAAGTCCATCACAGGTTACAAACCATGATGGAGATGTGTAATCTCCAGGTTTAAAACTAGGGTACTTCAAGGGCCAGATACAGGGAAGTGGTATCAGGAGACAGATATCTAATCTCATGCGCTCCCAGACGCATTTGGTGGGGACACTGTGAGATACAGGAAGCTGGACTAGATGGGCCTTTGGCCTGATCCAGCATGGCTCTTCTTATGTTCTAATGTTCTTATGTTCAGCCTAGCTAGGATCTACATTAAAGCTCATCAGGGGAATCCTTTATCACTGCTGTTTTGTTTTGTCTTGTCTTGTCTTGTTTTCTATTAATGGGAAGAAAGTAGGATAGAAAGGGAGTGAATAAATAAATAGCATGGGAGCCATGTTAAGATCTTGGGCCTCTCCTTTGCCATGCCCTAGAGTTCACGGTGGCAGCCATCATTCCCGTAGCAGGAGTTAAATCCAAAACCTTGGATAGAAACCTGCCATGGACTTGGATTGTGCTGGAGAACAGCCCCAGAACATTATCCAGTCTGTGGGGATTCTGTGTGCAGACTGACGTTCCTTTGCAGATGAATGGCTATGGGAAGGCTTTTCTGAAGGTAGATGCTATCACTAGTCAGTAGGGTTATATGGCATAGCATAACACCATACATCAAGTTCAAGTTGCCCTAGAAACTAAATGCTTTCTATGCCATAGCGTTCTGCTTGTATACTGGCATGACCATGTGTGTATGAGGAACATCACTGAGCATTAGACGGCATTGTGTTTTGTTTTTCACATCTGCCAAAGGAGTCAGGGACTCAGCTATGGACAGTGATGGTAGCATATCCTTATTTGGCTTGTCAGTGATTGTTCTAGTCTAGTATATTTTAAAGCAGTTGTTCCCAACCATTGGGTATTCTTGCATTAAAACTCTCAGAAGCTGTGCTAACCGGGATTTCTAGGAGTGATGGTCCCAGAACATCTGGGGACCTAAGGTTGGTGATCACTGTTTTAAAGGGACAGGGTTCAAAACAAAAATGTGCACGATTCACAGGTGAGAGTCTCATGAATTGTGTCTAGAGATGGGCACGACTCAGAAAAAAAACTTCGTTTTCGTTTTCGGTTTCGGCTAGGGTCCGATTCGTTTCGTTTCCGTTTTTCGCGAAACTTCGCAAAAATTAGTCGGTTCGTTTTTTCGTTTTTTCGTTGTCGTTAGTACTGGTTTGGGGGGGTAGCGGGCTCCTGGAGGCAGCTGCAGGAGTCAGCCAGAGCCACAAGTGACGGACTGGCAGACTCTTTGCACATGCTGCGTTTCACATACTTGTATGTAGTGTAATGCAAGTAGATCTGGCTTAGGATTAAGATGGGTTAGCAGTGCACAAGAGCTAGGGTTAGGCTAGTGACGGGTGAGGTTAGGGTGAGTATTGGGGTGCACCTCTGGGTGCCTCTCTGACCCACTTAGAAGGACAGTGTACTGGTGTATGGGTTAGGCTTAGGCTTAGGGTTCAGGTTCGGGCTACGATTAGTGGGCTGTTTATGCCCGATTGGCACATCCCAGAAGTCTCTGTGGTCAACCTGGCCAAGTGGCCTTGCGATTGGTGGAAAATTTGCATGTTGCACTCTCATGGGCGAGCCCATCATTGCGAATGCACAGGTGTAAAAAAATAAAATGAAATGAAATAAAATAAAATCAACGGAGACGTTTTTTTGCAAGACAAACCCACTGCTGCTACTGTAAAAATTCAAGCATTTAAAATAGCTAATTTTCGCATGTTTCTGTGGTGCTTTGGTGGGGTTTTGGACCACGATTTAAAAAAAATATTGCGGCCGCCATTTTAGATCCCCCCGCACTGCATGGCAAATGGAGACACCCTCCCAGCCTGGTTCAGTCAGCAAAACCTGGCCATGCGATTGGTGGAATGGCTCCAAGACTTTGCATGGTCCACTCCCATGGGCGAGCCCATCTTTGCAAATGCGCAGGTGTAAAAAAATAAAATAAAATGAAATAAAATAAAATCAACGGAGACTTTTTTTGCAAGACAAACCCACTGCTGCTACTGTAAAAATTCAAGCATTTAAAATAGCTAATTTTCGCATGTTTCTGTGGTGCTTTGGTGGGGTTTTGGACCACGATTTAAAAAAAATATTGCAGTCGGCATTTTGGATCCCCCCGCCCGCACACCGCATGGCAAAGGCAGATGAGACGATCCCCCCCCCGCCTGGTACCAGCAGCGCAGCAGTAGCAGTAGCCAAGGAGAGGGGGGCGAGGAAACCCCCACCCCCCCAAAAAACCACCCTTCTGGCCTGGTAGGTGCCCTCAGACAGTTTTCGCCTGCTTTTAGGGCCGGGAATCGGGTTTTTTTTACTTTTAAAAACTTTTTTTCTGTGCCGCTTGGCATTGCGCGATCGCGTGACGTCACGCAAGTAACGAGCACGACAAATCAGACCAAAATTGTTCGTTCGTCGGTTCGAGCTCGAAGTCTGGGGCAGTAATTCCCGTTACCGTTTCCGTAGAGTAACGGAACCGACTAACGGAAACGGAAACGGGAATACCGCTAAGTCGTGCCCATCTCTAATTGTGTCCTGAATGTCTACATGGCCAGTAGGAAACGTCAGGACTGGTTAAGTGAATGGTGGAAGATAAAATGAGTTGAGAGGAGTGGGAGGGGAACATATTTGCTAGAACTGTGGAGGCAGTCATAGTTGGCTCTAGGTTTCTTTATAAAGAATGCTTTGTGAAGTGTCGTTGTGTAGGCTGAATGCTACCCTGTATGTTTATTGGAGGGAAGAGTCTGGAAGGAAGATGCCTCATGGCTGAGATTCAAAATGTTTTTCAGAGTGATCAGCATATATTTAGTGTAGCAGAGGTCTGGTACATGGGCGGGGGGTGTCTATTAAAACATTGCAGCCTTTGACCCATTAGAAATGCAACTGTCTTAGGACACACAAATGAAAACATTCTTCCTTAATGGTATTTGTGCTAATTCTGGGCATCCAAAGAGCCAGGCAAAGAGCTGTAGGCCACCACAATGAATCGTCCTTTTCCCCATCAGCATTTGTAAGGTTTAAAAAAATGGGCCAGCAATTTGAATTGGAAAAGGGGGAAACTGAAGGTAATACAGTCGACTGAACTGCTAGCACCAAAGGAGAAGGCAGCTGAACCCTGCAGTAAAGTCCAAGATCTTCCCTGGATTGTACAACCACAGAGGTTAGGGAGGGCTCAGAGGGAGATCACCACCCAGTATATAAGCCTCCATGCAGCTGCTCTGCCTGCCATTTTGTGGTCCTGTCGAGTGAAGAAAAATATCTGCATTGCTGTGGAATTCCTGTGGAGCATTATTTTCTTCCTTGCTCTCTCACTCAGCTTAATTTGCTACATTTTACTGAAATAAAGTGGTGGATAGATCACACAGTGAATTCGCCAAGTACTCCACCCCAGGTCATAGCCAATTTCATTTTTTTCTCCTACCCCGCATGCTCATTGATGTGTACAAAGAAGTTCAACCAGTAATTCAGGGACATCCATGAGTTTCTTTAAGAAACATTTTAATGCCATCTTTCTTGAAGTGTAAAGAAGAAGCATTGGCGTCAATTGATATGTCCAGGTGATAAGCATGAGATGTTTTTTGAACATCAGGAGTTGAGAACAAATCCTTAAGCCATCAAAAGAAAAGGAATCACAATTAAATACCCAACTCACATGCAACCTGTTGTGTCTTAGCTGTTGGCCCTACCTGGAGTGACGATTACGGATTGCAGAGAAGGAAGATTTTTCTGAACCCTACCATTCGTCTCAAAACAGATAAATTAGAGACAGTAAGTGCCTTCCAACTTATTTTTCCTTCTTTGCTCTGAATTTTGCAGCAGAAAATTACAGATGCGCATATTCATGTTATTAAAATTGCTCTTTGCCCTGTTGGATCAAGGTTGATCTCTAATGAAATAATTATTTAGAAAGCATAGCATTTATCTGGGTGAATCAGGGACTGACGTCCAGTAGTAAGTCACAGTAGAGTAGGTCCATGGAATTGGTGGAATTAATGGAGAAGTTGACTCACCAAATCCCCACTAATTACTCCAGCTGAGACTTACTTGTTGAGGCTTACTCTAATTGAGACTTACTGAGGGATTTCAACCAGTACGTTTCAGAATTTCGTCCTGACCTCATTGCTGCAGTTTAATTTTTTGAACCAAAATAGCCTCATTTTGTGTGTCTATCTAGCTAATTAATTAACTATCTAATTAATGTGGATTATTAATTAAAACTGGCTCTATCATTCTGGAAACACAAAACAAAAAACAAGAGTAAAAGTTTTGCTTTCTTTTAATACTTTTGCTGCTGGAATTTTTATAGTTGGAAGAGACAAACCAGTTCTTAAACGGAAGGCTGGGTTGTCTTTCTGGAGAGATTTTCTAAATTCTAGATAGGTTGTTCCTGTATCAAAAAGAGAACGTTTGAAGTAACTAGTTAAAATTGTAACTTCCTTTGTCCAGTAAAAACTTATGTATTGCAAATACAGTATTAGTTGATGAGGAACAACTCATTTGGAACAAATTGACTCCTTTTCCTGCATGGGTATAAATTTTTAGTTACTTCCAGAGTGCCAGGGACATAGCCCTGTGATGCAGTGGTCAAATTGCAGTACGGCAGTCAACCCTCTGCTCACAACCTGAGTTTTGTCCCAACAGGTTCAGATAGCTGGCTCAACATTGACTCAGACTTACTTACTCCTTCTAAGGTCGGTAAAATGAGTACCCAGCTCGCTGAAGGGAGAAAGTATTGCTTGCATATTTACATTGCAAATTGCCTAGGCCCTAGAGTGTACTATATAAGTTAGAACTCATTGAAAAATAGAGGGGAAATAGCACATGGCTCAAGTGGTGGCTCATGGTGTATGACCCATGCTTTGTTTTCTCTTGTAGTGTCGAGGTGAGTGATATTGAAGGGGACAAGTGTGTTTTATGTCCTCAGTCAACAATTTGTAGCATTCAGATTGTTTGTTTATTTTTAAAGGAGCGGAAAAGTAACCTTTCCAGTTATTTTTGAGATATTATAATTTAAAGAATTACTTTTCTCCAACCAATAAAGGCAGTGACAACTGACTGCTCTTGGAGGGGAGGATGACATAGCTGTAGTGTGTTATGTTTTGAAAATTAACTTTCTAGGCTCAGAACAAGGAAAGCTATGGTTATTCATATGGTACTGCCACATTCTAATTTCAGCCTTTAATTATGACTTCTGGTCAGGATCTTCAAGGTGTCCCTCCAAAATTCCAGCCTGGATTCTTAATATATTGTAAGCTATTTATTGTGACTTGTGTTTTTTGTTTTTAATTACAAAAAAATTCCAATCTTTTATTTCTGATATTTGGAATCAAATATTTGTTTCTTTTGATAGAAGTATACGAACTGATCTCAGTTTGCTACATTAGTTTAAAAGAAAGCCGGCATCTGCCTTAATTCACTTGGCGGGATGGGTGGGGGAATATTCTGTCTTAACTTATTGCTCTATTTGGCTTTATTTATCCATCTCTTTCTGTTGCTAACAGTTTAAATGCAAATGAGTATGACTTTTGAATGGGGTTGTCTGTGTTTCCACTTTCTTCAGTTGTAATAAAATATCAATAATAAATGGCAGAATTGCTGATGGATAAAAAAAATATTTTTTTTATCTGTTTAGCTCTTATTATATTGTGGAATTTGTTGTCTTTTAAATGCTGTAAACCGCTCGGAGTTCCCCACCAGGAAGACGGGCGGTATATAAGTCCTACAATAAATAAATAAATAAATAAAGGGCTGAATGTTGAGGTAACTGATATGGCTGGGTAGATTTAATTCAGTAAAACTCCTGCCTTGACACTCAGAGGGGATTACCTCCCATCTCCATGAAGACCCAATATTTCTTTCTGGATTTCAAATAGTTCTCTCTGTGTATTCTCAATTTCTCTGTGTCACTCAAGGTGCTATGCTTGCCTTTTTAATATTATTATTATTATTACAAACTTGCCTTGTTATGCAAGGTGGGGGAGGCTGGGAGACAGTGACATGATGTGGGTCATCCACCGAACTTCATAATTGACAGACTATTTGATCCCAGATGATGCTTCTCAGAGAAGGGATGTTGACTTTTATTTAGAAGTGAAAGGAGAATAAAGAAGTTCAATCCTTTTTGTTGTTTCTTTCTTTTTCTTTATTCCAATATGGACAGTAATTTACTGGCAGGATTCCTTGTGACAAATGTCATTCAAGTCTACCCAACCCCAATGATACTCCAGAGCAGTGGTTCCCAAACTTCCTAATGTCGTGACCCTTTAATACGGTTCCTCATGTTGTGGTGACCCCTTGCCCTGCTTGGAAGAGGCCACAAGCCCCCTTTGGCTGGCCACTGCCGCAGGGGCCATAGAGAACTTCCCTCTACAGGTACCCACAGCCAATCACAGCCTCCGGTGCCATCCCCTCCAACATATCAAGCTGTAACTCACTCTTTCCCCACTTCCTCCCCCTCCTCCTCCAGACCCAAGCAGTTTGTGGCTTTTTCTTCACTGGCTCATGGTGACCCCTGTGAAATGGTCATTCGACCCCCAAAGGGGTCCCGACCCCCAGGGTGGGAACCACTGCTCTAGGGAGTGACATGGCATCAACCTTCTGTAATATTCATACTCATAATCTAGCTAGTACCTTCAAATATATTTGACTGCAGCTGCCATGAGCCTCAAGCCATGCTGGTGAGAGACTAGGAGAGCTGTAGCCTAACACAGTGGTTCTCAACCTGTGGGTCCCCAGATGTTCCTGGACTGCAGCTCCCAGAAACCCCTTCCAGCACAGCGAGTGGTAGAGGCTTCTCAGATTTGCAGTCCAGGAACACCTGGAGACTCACAGGTTGAGAACCACTGGCCTAACACATTGGTTCTCAACCTTGGGTCCATAGATATGGACTGCAAGTCCCAGAAATCCTGGCCAGCACACCTAACAGTGAAACTTCTGAGAGTTTTAGACCAAGAACAAGCTCGTGGGGACCCAAGGTTGGAAGTCAGTGGTCTAGTACAGTGGTGGTGAACCTTCGGCATTCCAGATATTTTGGACCAGAACTCCCATAGTCCTGTCATTGGCAATACGGGTTTGGAATTCTGGGAGTTGTGGTCCAAAACATCTGGAGTGCCGAAGGGTCGCCACCAGTGGTCTAATACATTAGGTACTGTATATGTTAGGATAGGAATCTTTATTGTCATTGCCCCCTTGCAGGAACAACGAAAGCCTATTCTGACAAGTGTTTTGGAGAAGAGGGAGGGCGGCAGGAAAAAGAACCAACAAAGTTGTTCCTGTTTGTCATTGCTTGCCACCAGGAGGTCTTGAGAGGAGCTACTACGCCTTCTCTTTCTTGTCGCCCAGAAAGAGAGGTGCTGCCTCTGGTGTTGGAGGTGATCCCTTGCCATTCAAACTAGCATCTATTGATAAGGCTATCCTCCATAAATATAGCTACACTAGGACCCCCGTATCCACTGATTCAGTTATCCACGGTTGGCAAAGGGAAAAAAATTAAATAATTCAACAGCCCCAAAAGCAAGCTGTAAAGCAAGCTGTTGTTACAAACAGCAGCTGTAAAGCAAGGTATTGTCACAAAGAGCATATGTAAAGCAAGCTACTGTCACAAACAGTGGCCATAAAGCAAGTTACTGTCTCAAAACAGCAGTCATAAAGCAAGCTACTGTCAGGAAACAGCAGTTTAGGGGTGGGTGGGCAGGCGTTCTCTCTTATCCATGGTTTTCATTATCCACGGTAAAGTCCTGGAACCAATCCCTAGCTGATACTGGGGTCCTACTGTATTCTTCTTCAGGGCAATCCAGGTAAACAGCCATCACTACGTTTTCCTTGGTTGAACTTCAGGAACTGCTGGACAGCTCAGTATTTTTGGTGTCTGGCTGCGGAGCAAGAGGTAGGGAGTTCGATTCCCCACTAGGCCTCCTTCACAAGGCTGGATTCAGTGATCTACAAGATCCCTTCGAGCTCTGCAGTGTTAAGGTGGTGATCATATATATGTACTCTGTGTGGAAGTACTTCCTTTTATTGTTCCTGAATTTTTCACCAGTGTACTTCAGCGGGACACTTTGAGCTTTGATATCACGAAAGAAGAAGAGAAAATGTTTCTCAGCCTCAAGCCAGTTTGTATCTCTGTTAACTCTCCTCCGCTCGTAACCCTCACCTTTCCTTACAGAGGAGTTGCTTCTGCCACATGGTCACTTCATTCCTCTCATCTGCAACTTTCCCATATCTGTGTTACTTTTTTTCTCTTGTGCTGTGAGTTCAGATCGTCACGATAGGCCAGATGGCATTATACCATGCATCTGTAAAAATGTCCAGATGCATGTATCTGTAAAAAGGCAAGTGGATATTGCCAGTTATATTTTCAGTTCATGGTACACAGGATGGAATTAACCCCCCACACACACACCCCTTTTTTTTAAAGTAGCCATGCACAAAATTCACATTTGCATTAAAGTACTGTATAAGCTACTCAGGCCTATTGAGGTTCTGGCTTTCATCCGCAAGCACAGTTACAGAGATTTTCAGAATGTCGTTATAGCCCTTCTACCAAGGAGCTTTCAGATTCTCCTTTAAGACAGTCTTGATATATGTTGTGAACCAGTAGTTGTGTACCAAAAATAGCAGTAGGAAATAAAAGTTAGACTATAAAAAGGGGTGAGATTAGAACAACCTCTCCAAGTTACCTGTGTTTCATCTGAAAGCAATGGTATTGTAGTTTCTGAAACTTTAAATTACTTTGTTTTATTTGTATTTGTTAACTGCCCAATTTTCCTGAAGGAACTCAGGGTGGTGTACAACATGTTGCAAGAACAACTTGCTCAAACATACGGCATACATCAACAAACCAAATACAATAATATAAAATAATAATTAATGTAACAGTATAGTAAAAAAGACAAATGGAATAAAAACATGCAAGCTCCTTTTATTTAAGCTAAAAACACATTTTAAACTTGTTTCAAGGAATCTTTCATTTCATTTGTTTCTGTGCTTAACAAATTCCCATCTGCAGTTATTTGTAAACTGCTATATTTATAGAATCCTTGGGTTTAGGTTGAATCTTTTATTAGGCAAATTATAATCTAGTAGAGAAATTCTGTTTTTAAATATACAAAACCCTTAGCTGAAACAGTGGGAAGGTTAGCTGTGCTTAAAACCCATTAAATCAATAGGATCTACTAGTTGTGTAACTAATTTATGTCCCATTGATTTCAGTGGGACGTTAATGTGATACAGCTTGCTTTGGCTTTGGCTTTTGTTATCGTTGCTTTTAAAAATGTGGTCAGACTAATTTATTTCTAATGATCTCTGAAATTCACAAAATATTACTGTCTGTCTCCAGCCAAAGTAAATGGAATAACCCGTGTTGGCCAACAATCATAAGCTCTTTGTGGCTGCAGCACGAAATTGTTCTGTTTGTTCTTGTTGCCAAGTCAGTACATTCAGCATGGATTGTTTTGGACTCCGCTAAAGACCTCACACAGGATAAGAAGGGGAAAGGGTACTGAAAACTAAGTAGGAAAATTTACCTTATAGTTTAGAAAAAGAAAAAAATAAGAATACAATTGTTTTTGGAGCAAAATAACAGTGCTGAAATGGTACTGTAGTGAGAATAATGTACTCACATGTTCCTAGTAGGTTTCACAGACCAAAGCACATTATAAATTTTCTCAGAAGTGTTCAGAAGAACTCCACCCTCCTGGGTCAGTCACTGCCAGCAGTGGCACAGCTCTATAGGCCTCAGAAGAAAATTGGTTGATGGTCAGATGTGATACATAGGAGGCCTTCTGCTTGGAGTAAAATGAATACTTCAGCTTCATTAGACCATGCCAAAGAAGCTGGTAGCATGGAATGGGTGTGTCCTGCTTCACACTTGTTAGGAGTCCGGTGCATGTCCTGAGCTACCTCTTTATAAAGGAAGCAGGAATTCAGGACATGTTTAAATTTTGGGGTGGGGTAGGGAGGAATATTAAAGCATATGATTTTGCTATTATGTTGGAGCAGGGAATTGTACACAATGGAGAAGCCTTGAATGTATGGTATCCTGCCGAGCATTTCTCTGAGCTTAGTAAAATCAACAGGCTTGAACTTTAAAATGTACTTTTTTTGACCACCGTTAGTTTTGGCTTTCCATCAGTTCATAAAGGTATGGTAGACTTTCATCCAGACTTGCTGCTGTCTGGAGTTTATAAACTACCTCTGCCTCATTTGGATTAAATCAAGGACGGGCCATTCCTTTATTCTTTCTTGCACTTGCTAGCCAAGTAGAGTCTCCAAGATGATACCATGATAGCTGACAACTCCCAATTCCTCTTATTCTTGACTCCCGGAAACATCCTCAGTTGAAAAGAAAAGTGTTTGGGTCTCCAAAATATAACTTTTCTTTTCCAGTTGCTTTCATCCAGGTGTTTTTGTCATTGACTATTTCCTGAGACTACTGTGGAAGAAGAAGCTCCTGTCTGTTTTTGTGAAAGCGCTGTTCTTCCCTTTCAGTAACCTTGAGAGGGGGAAATAAAAATAAATGCTACTGTGGAGTGGGACTGCTATCCACTTAGAGTTTCATCATTTTTGTCTATAGCTGAAGGACTGCCTTCAAAATTTGCTCTTTATTTCCTCCCCCCACCCCCAGCCTTTTCTTGTCTTTAGAATACTAGCTGCTAATGCAGTCCTAAGAGTTGTGGATCATGTTGCCGATGGCATTTTTAAGAATCTTTCTTACATCTAGCTGTTGGAAACCTGGTGGGAAATCGTTCTTTACGTAATTTGCAAGTACACTCAATCCTCCTGCTTATGATACTTAGATAAGCAGCACCCGCCTGCCAAGCAGTAGTAGAATCCATTGCCGCTCGGAGTCCCAACCCACCCATTTTAGTCCGAACTGACTGAAAGGGACGTGTTAGAACTGCTGGAGTTTGATCCCCTCTAAAAACCAGATTTTCACTTGAAGTTTGTCTTTTGTGTCACATTTCCTGTTGCGTTGTCCTCTTTCTTGGGGGCATGGCCACCCATTCCATTCCATAAACCTTTAATGATTAAAACAAAGGAAGTACACATACAAAGACCAAACAGTTATACAGAACATGATAAAATAAATCTCATCAAAGGTCTAACTGAAGTTCTCAGAGGAGTTGCTCTTTTATTTTAATACAGCGGTTAGGAATTCAGCCACCTGAGCAGTGACTAGTTCAGAATCGTCCTGGAGGAGAAAGCCGATATATCCTTCAGAAGGCCCTGGGAAATCAAGCAGAAATTGCTTTAAGAAGAGTTTGCGTAGCTTATTGTGTGCCGGGCAATGACACAAGATGTGGGAGACTTGGTTTTTAAGTGGCAACAGTTACAAATCCTCTGAGCAAGAGGGATATTGTGGTGTCTTCTAGACAAAACTGAAGGACAGTTGTTAAGTCTAGCTAACATAAAGGCACACCTTTTATTTGAGTATACTAACCTGTGAAAATAGCACATCTTGTTCAAAAGAGGGGGGTAAATGAAAATAACGTGGGGAGCAGACTGAATTAAGACTAGAGGCATAAGTGACTCAGTTTCTACTTCCAATAATCTTGTCTTTATGATCAGATGAGCTCTGTTAAGTTCAATATCTGTGAAAGAGTCAAGAGTACATTCTAAGCTTTGAAGTTTAATTACAAAAATACTGTCCCAAGTGGAAGTAAAAGAGTCTTTTAAAAGATCGATCATACAGTAAGGAACCAGGAGCAGTATTATAGTAAAGGCTTAACCAGTGGCCACCCATTAAAGCAAAGTGTTCTGCTTATATAGAGCCCCATACCACTTCAAGTAGTCTCTGGGCGGTTTATAGTTTAATTATGCAGGCTACACATTGCCCCCCCCCCAGCAAGCTGGGTACTCATTTTACCAACCTTGGAAGGATGGAAGGCTGAGTCAACCATGAGCCTGCTACCTGGGATTGAACCCCAAGTCATGAGCAGAGTTTTTCCTGAAGTACAGGCATTTAACCACTGCGCCACGAGGCTCTTAAGCATAATACAGAAAGTGTGCTTCCCTTGTACTGAGATAGGGTTCACATTCTAATGTTGCAATAAGACAGGATTCTCTTGAATGCTGGTTTATTGCTTATAGGCAGTGTTTTGGTACATGTTTGGATGGTCTGTCAAGCACGAACAACCCTTGTCTGCTTCATATTTTATCTTGGCATCTGAACTGGTAAAACATCTGGGTCTTAACTTTTCAGAGAAGCCAGAGTTATATGTTGTATGATTTGTTGTTGACTTTAAAGATCTGTGAGGAATGTATTTTATCTAACTTTTTAAGATGGCTTTCCCCAACCAGAAGAAGGCACAAACGAGTGTTTTATGTTCAGAAGTGTGGACGTTTTAGGAACTGTGGTGTGTTCTGTGGAGCAGGAAAACATATTTGATGAAATGTATTGGTAACTTATCAAAAACTGAATGAGAGACTCAGGAGAATTATATTCAAATTCCCATTCAACCATTGGAAATAAACCACTATTTGAGCATACTACTTACCTCAGGTACCTTTTCAGTGTCATTTTAGGTTGGAAGCAACTTGACGGCATATAACAAAAACCTGTATAAAGAGTATGCATAAAAATGTTCAACTTTCAAAAATACATATAACACATGAGCGTCCAGGAAAGGGTGCAAAGAATCAATGACAATGTACTTATGTCTTGATTCACCAAGTCCTCACAGATTCAGTGGGTGTATTCTAGGTGTAACTTGCTACAGTACTGGATTTCAACCAGTATGTTCATCTTGGAAAAGGTGTTCTTTAAAATAATATGCACAAGAAGATCACACAACTCAGATTATTTTGAAGTTTTTGCCAAAAAAATAAGTGTACACGAAGGAGGTGTTTCCCTTTAGAACTAGCCCAAGATATTTTGAAGCCAGAGATTGTGTCCTTTGCTCTTGAATATATGCAAGCAGACTGGAGTAGAAATTCAATTGTTCTTCAACACTGGTGGTTGTTCAATCGCACCTCAGGGGGTAGAGGGCACCCAGCAAGTCACATGATACAAAACTCACCTCTCTGAGTTTTGTGTCTTTGTCCCACAGAATCTGCCTGCTGATGTCGCTGTATGGCAGCAACAGAATGTGAGAATGTGTCCGTAGCACCTCTTTTATGTTTCTGAATCATTGAAGTTGGTGTTACTGAGCTGTAAAGCAAGAAGGCACGTTCATCATCTTAAGTTGGGATACTTGGATCCAAGTGCTTTTTCTCTCACAACAAATCCTTCTTTTAGGCTCTGAATTATCTTGGGATTCAACCTACAAAAGAACAGCAAGACATCCTAAAGGAGCAGCTACCGAAAGATTCTGCAGGGACGGTGTGTTTTGGAGGTAATTATTTGAGGGAAATCCTTCTGTCTACTAGTTAGGCTTTCAGTTTTATGTGGCGTTCTGAGAGACATGACACTAGTTGTTTCTGGCTAGTATTGTGGTCTTCTGAATTAAACCCAGCTCCTTCTGTACTTCAGTTTCATCATAACTGAGAAAACCAATGTTTCCAGAATACTTGAAAAAAATATAAATGAATTTACATGCAGTTTAGCATTTGCAAAAAAGCAGCAGGATGCTGTTGTGCTCATGTCCTGCTGGTGGGCACCTCATTGGCCTCTGTATGAACAGGTCAAACCAGGTAGGTTGTTGGTCTCATCCAGTGAGAAATAAGCAGTGCACATTGCAGGCTTGTGACTGACCCTCGAGCCTATGCACATGTGGGAATGTCTACCCGTTGCATAGCAACATTTTCTCTTATTCCAGTTCTGTGCATCTTTTCAGCTGCCATGCAATGCAGAAGTGAATTGTGCTTTGGCATATACATGGGCAACACTCCATTGTTTTCTTTTGTTTGCATCCAGGGCTAATGAGCCACTTTGAAAGTGGCTCATTAGAAATAGAACACATTTTAAGAATCTGTGTGCAAGCCTTGGAATAATTAGGCATGGGCCTACCCAGGTTCATTATTAAAGTGGAGTAACTACAGTTTAAGCATATTATTCATGTCAAATTTTATGCTACAGGGATTAGGAAGATGAAATACGTTGTTGGCTCCTTGACATCCATGAGATGCTGTACTCAAATTCAATATGTTACTTAGACTATAGTGGACATTATATTTCATGGTTACCTCTGAACTAGCATACAGTATTTTGTTTTGTGCGTGCTCCCCTCACTAAATTCACAAACCAAGATCAAACAGACTTGCAAGTTAGATTTGGGGGCCAAGTGCAATTCTATCCAACTGCTTGTTCCAAGTAGAATGGACCTGCCAAATAGGTGGGACTTAGATAAACATTTACTTTTCATTCAGCAATTGATTGAATGGGTTTGCTTTATTTCGTATTAGCAATGAGACTGGGTTCTTAGCATGCCAGCTCAGATTTCATGGCCAATAGCCTTCTTGTATGAACCACGGCCATCTGTTAGGAAAGACTGAGCTTGCTAAACATTAAAATGATGATTCAGGGGATTAAAATGTCATTTTAAAGACTCCTTCTAGACACATCCTTCTAAAATAAGAATGTTGGTCAATGGATGAGTGGACTGCTTGGTTGGTTGCTTTTGGGACTCTTGGTCGCATAATACCCTGCCAGCGTGCCCGCTTCAAATTCCAGGAGCTGTAAAAAGAACTTTCCCAAGCTGTGTACAAACCTATCATGTAAAGGGTGATATAGTACTGCCCAAATGGATGACATAGAATGTCTTCAGAAAGAGAGAATGAAAGGTCTGAAAGAAATCTTGAATGTTAAACAGGCAGTGAGAAGTTGGGAGAAAGCTGTTTTCTTTTTTGTTTATTTCATTCTGGTTTATTTGCAGCAGTTCCTGCAGATCTTTGCTGATCTAAACCTCTTTTTCAGATTTTGTTCAGTTGGCCAAAAATCTGTTCAGTTTGCAGCTGGATGATGTAGTCAGGACCGCAGGAGCCTCTGGAAGTAGTTCCCATGACATTGACAGATTGTTAGAATCACAGGTAAGTGATGCAACTTTGGTCTGGGTCTCATGAAATGTTTCAAGTGTAGTTGTTAATACAGCTTATGTGTTTAAATTTTAACATTTTAGCTAAACTGATCTAACCTGGCTTTATAACATTTTTAAAGAGCATATGGTATTTTAAACTAGTGGTCTTTATCCAGGAGTGTTGGGATGGACAACTTGAGAGGGCTGAGGGAGCTATTTTTCCACTACATAACATTCACTTCCCCCCTGTTGTAAAAAAATTCAGCAATGACCAAAATAGAGAAGAAGGAAAAGCCCCCAGAAATGTGCTTCCTGTTTTTGATTTATTCATTTTTTTAGTATAAGGGGCAAAATCCTTTGCTTCTAGAGGATTCCAAGAGTGGGCAAGGGGGGGGGATTTTGCAATTTATTTTTTATTTTATTTTTATTTTTTTCCAAGGGACATTAGAAGCCTCTGAGCCATAAAAGGGCAACGTGTGGACATGAACGCCACATATTCTGCCCATCCCTAGTGGGATATATAAATAGTCTAGATCATGACGCATCCAAATGGCTAAAGAATTATGTTCAACTCTCCAGTTAGTATAACAGTAAAATTTTTAGTTAACATTACTATTACAGTATGTCTGTGAAGATTCTCAGTCATCCAGGTGAGTTTATCTGGAAGTTAAGACAACAAGCTGGCTTTCCTGGATTGTGCAGCCATCATTAGACCCGACCATGGCCTGGGAACAGAAGTTTACAGGAAACCCACCCACACAGATCAGTACTTACTATTTGACTCCCACCATCCATTACTACACAAATTAGGAGTCATCAGGACCCTATACTATAGAGCAGAGAGCATCCGTACCTCCACAGAAGCCAAGAAGAAAGAAGACAGGCACCTGAAAGTGCTTAAGGCCCGTATATATCCAAAGTGGCCTTCAACAAAGCAGTGTACTGGCTCAAAAGAACAATGGATCAGCCTGGGACCCACAGTTGACAGAAGAACCTGGTCATCCCTTACATGGCTAGAGTGTCTAAAAAGCTTTAAAGGATTTTTGGCAAACACCACATCCCTGTTCCCTTCAAAACCAAAAATACACTAAGGCACAGACTCGTCCACCCAAAGGACTCGACACCAAAACACGAGAGGAGCAATCTAGTGTATGTGGTCCAATGCAGTGAGGAGTGTGCAGTCCTCTACATTGGAGAAACTAAACAGCCATTAAACAGGAGGATGGCCCAACATAGGAGGGGCAACAACTCAGGACCAGAATCAGCAGTGTACCTCCACTTGAATGACAAAGGGCACTCATTCAAAGATGAGGATGTACAGATATTAGACAGAGAAGATAGGTGGTTTGAGAGAGGGGTCAGGGAAGCCATTTGTGTGTGTATTAAAAACTCCTCTCTTAACAGAGGTGAAGGACTCGGGCACAATCTGCCTGCTACTTATCAAGCTGACCTTTCATCATTTCCCAGACAAATCAGGAGCACTTCACATCTCCACCAGTAAAGCCATAGTTAATGGGTGTTGGGAAAGGTTGCATGGGTGGGACTTTCACACACCCTAGGCTTTTGTCCACCTACCGAGCCTATTCAGATCATGGTGCACCTATGAACCTATTCAGGCTATTGTCCACCGGCTTGGAAGTTTTGAACTTCCTGCTCAAATTTCCAATCCACCGCCTGGGACCTGAGTGGGAAATTTGAAGTCCCCACTTCACCTCTCCGGAGGGTGCCTGGCCGGCAGCATCAGCAGCAAAGGTGGTGGTGGTGGGGACTTACTGCCACTGCCGCCGGCCAGGCACCCTCTGAAGGAGTGAGGTGGGGAGGTTGAATTTCCCACGCAGGTCCCGGGAGGCAGATGAGAAATTTGAGCGAGAAGTTCAAAACTTCCTATCTGCCGCCTGGGACCCAACCAGGAAGATCAAAGGCTGTTTGGCCAGGTGGGTGAGTCCCCACCCCACCCCTCTGGAGGGTTCCTGGCTGGCCCGCAGCAGTGGCAGTGGCGAGGAGCAGTGGCAACAGGCATTGGGGCAGTACGTTTTATTTTTAATTTTGCCCCTGCTTGCCACCACTGCTGCTGCTGCTGCTGCAGGCAAGCCAGGAACCCTCCGGAGGGGTGGAGGACCCGCAGGTCTTCCACCCCTCCGGAAGGTGCCTGGCTGGCCCACGGCAGTGGCGGTAATGAGGGAATAATTTTTTTTCTTTTTTTCCTCCTTGGTGCAGCCAAATGGCGAGGAGAAAGGAAACAAAATCTTTCTTCCCTCTTTGCCATTTGGGGGGTGTTGGGGTGAAGGCTTTCACCCCAGCAGCCCAGCACCACATCACTGCAATCAACCTGGATAAGAGTGTTTACTCTTATCTGCAGATTTCACTATCCGTGGGGCATCCTGGAACCGATCCCCTGCAGATAACAGCGGTCCTACTGTACTATCATTACATTTTTAAAGGTCCTTGTATGTTACCCTGAATGATAAATATAAAATCAGAATGCCTGTAAATGTACATTTAACCCTTCTCAGAAAAGGGGAGCTACCATAGAGAGATTGGGGTTCATGGACAAAGGGCCAGATGGGAGGTAAAATGGGAAAGGAGGAGAATCACTTGTTTGAGAAGCCTACAAAACAGGGCGTAATTGCTGTACGGTGCTTTGGGGTGGTTTTTAAAAGGGCTAATGATGGTTCCCAACCATGTTCTTCATCAAGGATTCGTATATTGGACCATTTCTTTAAAATACTTTGTCTTGGTGAGAAATAAGACTTCACCAAGTATAGGGCTAGTTCAGCAACACCCCAATGCTTAGAAATGGATTTTGAAGAGAGAGGCAAACATCTGCCCTCTTGGGAGCAGGTTCAAAGAAAATATCTTTTTGAGAAAACTCTCTGTAGTTCTTGAAGCCTAGTTGTTATACTCTGTATTCTGCATTGTTTACAGATCATTTCTGGTGTTGCTGGTGCTGCTATCACTACTGCTACGAGTATTTTAAGTTTAATGTATTGTATTACTTTTAGTTTTGTTGTCATTTTCATAGCTATTTTGTGCTTTGACTTGGTAGCAGCAAAAGCCTATGTCTAGTTACCTAGAAATAAGCTCCAGTCATTCAATGAGATTTAGTTCCACATAAGCGTGCATAGATATAGCCTCAACCACTGTGTGATATAGTAATTTAGGATGTAAAAACAAAATATTTTTTCCTTATGACCTTCTGTTACAAATCATTCACTCATTTGGTCAATTAAGATGTTGATAAGGTATCTTAATTATGTTTCTATATAAACAAAAGCAGCCTTCCTGGATTTAGTCTCCCCCCCATTTTACATTTACCATTTTGTACTTTGTGTTGCTTTTTCTAATAGGAAGATTTTTCTAATATGAAGAAGTTTGATTTAGAGAAGGTCTAAACAACATTGGACCATAGAGTAAGTTTGTCTAAGCATTTTTCTAATAAATTATGATATTGATGTGTTCACAATCCCTCTTTCTGTTTGTGTCTGCCCCCACTCCTGCTGCCCTCCTCCTGTTACAATATATGTAGCTTATATCCTGTGATCCTTCAGAAAAAGATGAGCTGGAAGAACTTAGGAGAGAGAAAAATGAAGCTTTGAAAGAAATATGTAAATTGAAGGTAACTTACTTACTATAAACCTCTCTGCTCCTTTTTACTCATTTCAAAGATCTCACTAAAGCTGATGTCTTTACTGTCTGCACACACTTCAGGTGCCAGGTGTTAAAGAACATTTTCCTGGGGGACCTGCTTGGAGGGGATAAAACTTTGCAGGAGTGTGCACATGAGGTAAAATCCCGTCTTCACCAAACATGGAGGGGGAGGGCAAGGAGAATCAGCTGAAGACTCTCCACAAGTTTGGTATCTCTGACTCATGCAGGGACCATCCTTCAGCTCTCCTGGAAGTCCCAGAACACATACCTCCCCTCACAAAACGATTTGTTTTGTCTGAAAGCTCATAAAAGTATGCGGTTAATAGTTGGGGAGTAGCAATGAACCAAGAACCATCATGTCCTCTCAAGAAAGACATAGTGGAACTGGAAAAGGTGCAGAAGAGAGCGACCAAAATGATTACTGGGCTGGGGCATCTCCCTTATGAGGAAAGGCTAAAACATTTGGGGCTCTTCAGTGTGGAAAAAAGGCGCCTGAGGGGGGATATGATTGAGACGTACAAAATAATGCAGGGCATGAGTCAAGTGGATAGAGGGAAGCTCTTCTCCCTCTCACAAAATACCAGAACTAGGGGACATACACTCAAATTGAGGGCTGGGAGAGTAAGAACAGACAAAAGAAAATATTTTTTCACCCAGCGCGTTGTTAGTGTATGGAACTCCCTGCCACAGGATGTGGTGATGGCATCTGGCCTGGATGCCTTCAAAAGGGGATTGGACAGATTCCTGGAGGAAAAGTCAATCACAGGTTACAAACCATGATGGAGATGTGTAATCTCCAGGCTTAAAACCAGGGTACTTCAAGGGCCAGATGCAGGGGAGTGGTATCAGGAGACAGATATCTAGTCTCATGCGCTCCCAAACGCATCTGGTGGGGCCACTGTGAGATACAGGAAGCTGGACTGGATGGGCCTTTGGCCTGATCCAGCATGGCTCTCCTTATGTTCTTATGTGCTGCCGTTTTCCCAGTTTGTTACTGTCTCTGTTTGTGAACAGATCCAATTCCTTAAAGTCTGTGCCTCGATTGCCAAGCGCTTAGTCAATTAATTGTACCAGTTCAGATGGATGAAATCAGAAAATACTTACAAATAAAACGATAAGTTTGGAGACAGAAAACGTTCTGCACTGCCAGGCGAGGAGAAGAGCACTGTCCCTCAGGCACTTGCATGTGTGTGACTTTGTCATTCTGTCCAAGGCCATGTGATAATGTAATGTAATGTAATGTAATGGTTAGAGCTGGGTTCAAATGCTGTCTTCCCCTCAAGTCCACCAAGCTGCATCAGGACGGTCATGTTTTCTCAACCTGACCTACATTTGTTGAAAGGAAAATAGTAAAAGCACCTAAGTTAACCTGAGCCCTTTGGCGCAGTGGTTAAATGCCTGTACTGGAGGTAAAACTGTGCTCACCACCTGGGGTTCAATCCCAGGTAGCAGGCTCATGGTTGACTCAGCCTTCCAGCCTTCTGAGGTTGGTAAAAAGAGTACCCAGCTTGCTGGGGAGGGGGTCAATGTGTAGCCTGCATACTGTAATTAAAAAACTAAACTGCCCAGAGACTACTTGAAGTGGTATGGGGCGGTATATAAGCAGAACACTTTGCTTTTTGCTTTTGCTTTGAGCTCTTTGAGAGAGAAAGGGTAAAAACTGCAGCACGTTTTATATGGATGATCCATTTCATCACATGCACCTTTTTAGTGGGCCAAAACATGTTGGTGGCTTGATGAGATCACCCTAGACTCATTCTGTTATTAATCAATAATTGCTGTATGCCATCAGGACAATTCCACATGCTAGGGGCAACCGTTTCTGGGATTTCCTATTTATAAAGTCCTCAGAGGTGCTTTACCATCCCCTTCTTCCGAGGATGGACTGTGTAGTTCGCCCAAGGCCACACAGAAACATATCTTCTCACAGGAGACCCAGCAAGGAATGGCTCTTCCATCCAGACACACCTATCCAGCCAGCTTAGTGATTACACATTCATTCCTATTTTCACTTTCCCTGCCCAGGGCTCCCAAATTCCCAAAAATCATGGATAAACCTGCACAGTCTGTAAAACTAATTTCTTCTGAATCACATGGAGCTGAATTTTCTAGCAGTAAATACGGTATAGATGTGTATTCTCTTTCTATTAAATATATAAGTGCATTTTTTAAAAAAGACCTCTATAAATTGCTACTTATTATAGGTATTTAATTTCCTACTGGCAGGTTTCCTACTCTGTAATTAATATGCTTAATAGTGCTCTGCCAACTTTTATAATCACTGCTCTTGTCTGATTGCCTATGGTAAGACTTAATTTGTTCAGTAATAATAGAATGTTTCTGATTATGTCCCTTGGCTGGGTCCCCAGGACAGAATTCTTCTATGATAAGCCTTTGCTGCTGGTTGCAAGCATTACTGCCATTGCTACCTTCTAAAGATGAAATATTGGTTCATTTTTAATTCACAAATGCACTTGTTTTAATTTCAGACCCAAAAGGTTGCCTTACTGGACTTGAGCATTCAGTCTTTGATTAGATATAATTGAGAGAGAATATCTAACCATTCCACTTGCCTAGATGCCCTAAACACATCCGATCTCACCTGATTTCGGAAGCTAAGCAGGGTCGGCCCTGGTTAGTACTTGGATGGGAGACCTCCAAGGAATACCGGGTGCTGTAGGCACCTGGAGTAGGAACTGGCAAACCACTCCAGTATTCCTGCCAAGAAAACTCGATGGATATGGAGTCACGAAGAGTCGGTAACGACTGTAATGACACAACACACACATCTAGCCGTTCCACCTTGGCAAGGCATGGCAGGAGTTGGAACCCAGCCCATCTGGCAAGTACCTCCCTGTGTAGGCCGGAAGAGAGATGGAAGGAATCTTTACTTAATCTGTTTCAAAAGTTCTCCCTCAAGGGCATTTGGCTGAAGGGTTATCAAACCTGTGGCCCTCCAGATGCTATTGGACATGCATCTCCCATCGTCCTTCCCTTCGCTTGAGAAGAAATGATCCCAGTGAGGATTGCGGTTAGGCGTGTGGAGGGGCACACATTTCCTACATGAATCTAGAGGCATAGGATTATGTCACAGTGGCTGAAAGTGGAAATAAGTCACAACTAGAGTAGGCCTGTCAAATCAATGACACTCATAGAGGGGTTGACTCAGCCTGTGTTGTATGCATCAGTGGCCCTGAAGAAGGGTCTCCCATAATGTATTGAGCTAATTATACTTGGGGCCTTGAAAAAGAGGCCCAGGATTGCTTCAACTTCTAGGAGTCCCTTACCAAATACACTGGTACCTCTACTTACGAACAGCTCTACTTACGAGCAGCAAAGTGTTGGCTTTTTGAACTGTAGCCCTATGAATTTTCGATAGGGTTTCCTCACCCTATGAATGACAGCTGACTTTAACAGGTCCAACCTGTCCAACCTGTCAAAGTCCTCTGTATTGCCATCTCCTCTTTCTTCTTGGTTCCTTTGATCTCTGCAAGGAGGAGTAGGCAGTCATCACGCGGATCACCACTTGAAAGGGGCAATCCGTGCGAGCATGCACATGCCTTCCTTGCATCTGCTCAAGCTGTGCCAGGTGCTTGCTGGCGTGGCTCGAGCGGGTGCAAGGAAGGTGTGTGCATGCTCAACCTTCCCATAGGAATGCATTGAAATCTGTTCCCTGTGGAACAGATTAATTGATTTTCAATGCATTCCTATGGGAAACGGCTGCTCTGCTTATGAATATTTCTACTTACGAGCATGCACTCGGAATGTATTAAATTCATCAGTAGAGGCACCACTGTATACGGACCAATGAAAAGATTTCCAGAATAGTAGGCAAGATCCCGACCGAGAGATCACTTCTCTGTTAATAGATCGAGAGAAAATGTATCCTGTGTCTATAGGCTGAAGAGACAATGCCGTGGCGTTCTTGGATCAAAAAACGGGAACACCGGAATGAACTCTGTGTAACTGTATCCTTTTTAAGGCAACTCAAGTCGCTTGATGGCAGCCGCTATAGCGACAAGTGACAAGTCTAATCAGATTCCCTGGAAATCATTTGACAATGAATCAAAGGCTAAAAACGGAGCCTTAGAATTGACTAATTAACTCCTCTCTAATGTGTGTCTTTTCAGGAAGAATTGGCTGAGTCAGAGCGCATGAGGAAACACCTAGCTGAAGAGCTGCAGAGTACCAAACAAGTATGTGAAAAGTTTGTTGCATCATTGCTCTCAAGGGCCCCTCTCAGCCACCACGTAACTCTGTTTTGCACCTTCATGGACAATTATTCCAATAATTAATGGTGATAAGGTTTTTTTCCCCTCCCTAAAAATCATATTATGTCTTAAAAGCTCTCTCTCTCTCTCTCTGTGTGTGTGTGTGTGTGTGTGTGCGCGCGTGTGTGTCTGCGTGGAGTTTTGCATGTTTTTTCAAAAATTATGTTTTAGTCCCAGTAAGTGGTAGAGTGATGCCAGGATACACAGGAATGAAACATAGAGACTTCCTGAGTGGCAGGGACTATGATGTAATTTGCCACCTTCACCTCCTATGAAGTCCTGCTCTGAACTTAGATGTAATCCTCACAGTGGGTACGTCAGAAATGGATTGATTGAACAGGATGGAAGTTGCCCTTTTTCAGTGCAAAATTTTTGAGCGTAGTTTGATCATTCACTTTTCAAAAGACCATATCCTTATTTGATGATATGGCTGCATCTAGTTTCCCTCGTGTTTGGATCGTTTCTATGGCATGGAGATGCCTACAGAGATTTTTATGGTGTCACTTCCAGATTTGCTACTGTACTGCAAGTTCTAATCTTCTAGTGTGTCTTGGATATGCACACTTACCCAGCTTATTTTCAGAACAGCTGTAGGAGATAAGTTAGGCTGAACACTATTCAGATGTTATACTTGAATTAGGTGGGGCTTGAAGCATGGTAGGAATGGGTGCATACACCCAAGCCCTGCTCCATGACCCAACCCATTCAGAAGACACAGAGACCTTTTCATGTTCACAACGAAGATCTTCAGTGCACACCTGACCTCTATGTTGGTGGTAGGCTGTGTGTGCACATATGTACCAAAAAACACAAAGTTGGCAGGAGGGTGCCCAGAAGGGTGAATTGCTGAAGTAGATGCTGAGTAAAGCTGTGCAGTTGTGTTTTTTGGACTGCAGCTCTCGGAATTCTGCTTGGGGAGTTTTTGGAACATTCTGGGGATTCCACTTTAATTCTGAAACCTGCTGCCAGGAGAATTCTGAGAGTTGCCATCTTCACGTTGCAACTGAATTGCACTCTTTTGGAGCCACATTCTTCTGTTTCAACAATAACCATATTGCTCAAAGGAGGAAGTGGAATTAAGTGACTTGGAATTCATGATTACAAAACACTGGCAAGGTGGAGTCACTCTTCTTGAACCAAAAATCACTCACCCCGTACTCACTACAAGCATAAATCAGCAGAAATATACCCAGTCCACACTCAGTGCAGACAGAAAGCCTCCGACTAGTCAAGAAGGTATTGCTTGGGGGTAAGCATAAGAAGCAATTTGCGAGCATCTAAAATCTACCTCTTTGAAATAAGTTACAGTGATACCCACAAGATTGGTAGGCTGGTAGAAGGACACCAATCTGATAAGTGAATACCAGATTCATGTGAACATGAATACGGTACCATGTTCAGGAAGAAGTGGACATGTCCACGAAACCTTACATTAAAATAAGTTAGTCTTGAAGATGCCACATGAAGACACCTAAACCCAGATTTGGAGAACAGGGATGGTGACATGGGTTCAATCTACATTCTTTTGCAGTGAATTGATTGTTACGAGTTTTAAAGTATTGCTCAGTAGCTTTAATCTTCTGCAAGCATGGGAATTCTATTCCACTGGTCTTTCATTGTGTTGGCCTTTGAGTTGCACAAGTGATTGGCATCGGGTGGTAACATAGGTAGCTTCTAGGCAAGCTGCGTTGCAGGTTCACAATAAGACTAAATCTGGGGTCCTGCTGGTTTGTCAGTTGTGCACAACAATCCCATGGCTATAGGTTTTCTTTTCCACAACTGTTTGACCGAAGGGATATTCCCTCTCTTCTTCGACACGTGGAAGTTCTGTTGTTTTTAAGCATCAAAATGAGTTGAAACAAATTAAGATCTGTTTAGAATCTGCTTCAGGGAGGCACTTGACAATTCTGCAGGATTCCGATCCAATGCAATGTCAGGAACTGGCAACCAGTATGATCTGAAGGATATAGCTGTAATTCTTGGGTGCAGGTGTTGTTATATAGGATGTTCCACCTGAGGGAAAGGAGACATTCTAATTTACAAGGACATTTCAAATAGAAAAGCAGTCTCTCGAAGGACAGATCTTTAGAACAAGACCTCTGGAAATCTTGGAGAGATACAGTACCTGTTATAGCAGGCTGAATAGACAAGTCTTGGTATTGTATAGCACCTTCGTGGGTTCACATATAGGAATAATTTTAGTACTGTAGAAGTACAAGTTCAGAAAGCTCACTTAACCTTACATTTTTGGGGGGAAAGTCTTTCATTGGTATTGTTTTAATAATATGGGTAATATTCCCCTTATTGTCATTTCCCACCTAGCCTAAACTGGTAGTTTTATAACAGTGTTATGTATACTGTACTATGTGTGTAGCGATGCTTACTATAGAATTGTGATGGATAGACATAGTGACATATAATAGTACTAGTAAAGGAAGTGAACTTGCCCACAAAAGCTCACGTTTAATATAGCAATTAATCTTCAATGTGCCACAAAATGTTTGTCATTCTTTTTTATTTTTGTTTTGTTTTTGCCTGATAAGTACTATGAATTAGCCAAGAAGCAGAATGAAAATGACCCTTCAATTAGTATTTTCCCAACTTCACTGAAAATCTGCCACATATTTACCTGACAATTGGGTGAATGAGCATGTACTTTTCATCCTTCATTTGGTTCAATCTTGCTATAAAAAGCTCAGTACGCTGTTGGTCAGAGTTCACTACTATGATGGCATGAAGCCACTGAAGAAAAAAGTAATTCCCCTAAACATGCCATAGTCCAACACTACCTTTGCAAAAGATACAAACACATACCATATATCAAGTAGCTTTAAAAGTAATTTAATGAACTTCATAAAAGCAGAAGTATGAAATATCCTATGTTTATCATTTGAACCATTTAAAGCTTGTAAATTGCCACCATGTGTGCATGTTTAACAGGAGTTTTCCACTGCCAGCTCATTAAAATCTTTGAACCATATTTATCCTTAATTGCCTTTTGTTCCTTTTCAGCAAGCAAAAAAGATTTTAGAAATGCTACCATGAGAAATGTCAGCTGAAGGCTAGAGTATGGAGAAGGAGCTTTCAGAAATGTTTATCAGGTTGTGGAAGGGAATCAGCACTACGGCAATTTAGTGGGGAGGAAGGCTTAACTTTTGCCTTCACGATATAGTTTGGGTTTTGGAGCTAAATCTATGCCGTCTTACCTGGGCTCAGTAGGACTGGTTTCTGTGTAGACTAGCATACGATTGTGCTGTAAATGGTTTAAAGTCTGCTTTGCACATCCTGATTTCCTGTTGGTCTCTGAAGTCATGTAGAACTTGTGTTAAAAACGCTGATATCTGATTGGGTAGGGCATGTGTGTGTGCACAGGGGGAAACACAAGTCACTTTTGGACAGTAAAGTTCCTTTTAGAAAGGAAATGCATGCTGCCATCTCCCAGCATCTATATCACTTCTACTTATGATGTTTCTAGTGCAACGGTGGCGAACCTTCGGCACTCCAGATGTTTTGGACTACAACTCCCAAAATTCCAAGCCTAGATTGCCAATAACAAAGGACTGTGGGAGTTGTGGTCCAAAACATCTGGAGTGCCGAAGGTTTGCCACCACTGTTCTAGTGAGTATTGATATGTCTGTGAAGATTCTCAGTCATCCAGGTGAATTTATCTGGAATTTATCAACTTCCAGATAGTGAGTATTGAATACAAGATTTTCAGGAGAACAGCTGGTTTTCATGACATTTGAGTTCTTCAGTCAGCTTCCAGTGCCTAGACATGCACACAGCCTTCTTTGTGGGTTGCCACACCAGGGCCTTATAATACAGTACTCCCCTTTTTATCGCTGGGGTTACATTTCCGACCCAACCCACAATAAAGGAAAATCTGCATTATGTGGACATCTTTATCTATGGGTTAGGCCAGGACTGGGGTGTGTGCTGTTTGGGGCCTCCTGTACTTACCCCAGGCCTGGGACTGCCCGAAACAAGCCTCCAATGGGCTTTCCAGGCCTGTATAGGCTCCAGACTTCCGGCAAACTAGAAGTAACTTCTAGAAGTCTGGAAGTGACTTTCAGGGCCCGCGCCGGGCCTCTGTAGCTTGTGCAGGCCCCAGGAGTGGCTTCCGGCAAACTAAAAGTGACTTCGAAAAAAGTCACCAGAAGTGACTTAAAAAAAAAAAAACCCAGAAGTGACTTCTGTGGCACTGGAAGCCACTTGGTGCTTGTACAGCCCCGGGAAGCCCGCTGGAGACCCAATGCGGGTAGCATCAGGTCTGGGGTAAGTACAAGAGGCCACACACAGGCCCACTGGTCCCAACCCACAACTTGTGCCGCCTGGCCACTTCCCTGCTGCCTTTGATATACTGTACCTTTAATAAACTACTGGGACCGCAGTATATGAAGTGCAATATGGTGGGAGAGTACTGTATGTGAGGAAGCAGAGCAGAGAGAAAAGAAAGCAGAGGGTGCGGCGTCTGTGAATGAAAGGAGAAAAGAACAGAAGGAGAAGGCAGAAGATGGAAAAATAGGAGAAAGAACAGAATGTGAAGAAAAGCAGGAAACAAGCATAGGAAAAGAGAAGGAGGCTTTTTGGGTGGGAGCCCAGGGGGTTAGTGATATAGACGCGGGAGTAATGATTGACAGAAAAGGAGATAAGGGTACGCGCGCGAAGGAAGGGTCGTGAGGAGAACCAGTGGAGGAGGAGGGAAAAAGGTCGTTGAAGGACGTTGGGGCCCAGACGTTGGGGAGAGAGGGAAGAGAAGGGATGTATGAGGTAAAGGTGGACCAAGACTGGACTTGGGTGGTGGATGTTCGCTCATTACGATGGCCAGCCAATGTCTTGGCAATGAGGGGGAGAGGCAGATCTCTGATGAAGGAGAGAGAGTGTCCGGTGGTACAGTGGGCTCGCTACCCCTGTTGTGGAAGCCAGTGCTTCAGTCAGGGGTCTCCTCACTAAGAACCTTCCCTGAAGAAATGTCCCAACCTCCATGTTTGACTCCCATTATAAACCCGTTTTCGTTGAATGTTGATACTGAAGAAACTGAACAAGCTATAGAAATGAATCCATTAAGCCCAGAAGTTGTTGTGATAAATAAACATTTATTAGAAAATAATAGCAACAGAGTGGACAATCTTCCTTGAACCTCGGAACCACAGTTTAGTAACAACAAACCCTCACACCGTACCAAGATTATAGATTGCTAGAATATTATCACCATAAAATCCTGATATGCTAGATCATAGTGAACACAAAATATTGTAATCACTGATATATTATAGCAGGCCTATTCAACTTTGAACAGGCCAAGGTCTACTTTTTCTGGCCCAAAGTGCCTGAGGGTTACTACACTAGAACCTCTACTTACAAATTTTATCTGTTCCGAGCACGTGCTCATAACTAAAAACTTTTGTAATTAGAGCAGTGGTTTCCCATAGGAATGCATTGAAAACCAATAAATTTATTCTGGAGGGAACAGATTTCAATGTGCCATGGCCCTTGAACTGTCCTGCTCAGCTGAGACAGTGGGCTGGCAGACCCAGAACTTTGCTGAGGCAGTGGTGGTCCTTGGGATGGGGGAGGAGGGGTGGAGAACTTATCCCCTCACTTTTTTATTGATGGCCTGTGGGCTACTTTTGAACCCTTCACGGGCTACTGGTAGCCCCCGGTCTACCTGTTGGGCAGGCCTGTATTATAGGATTTATAAACACTGCTCCATTTTTATACATTGTAGCATAAACAAGTTCATTATAACATAAATATATTGTAACATAAACATGTTCAGGGGCATGGTGGCTCAGCGGACTAAGGCAGTTTGAAAGCATGCAAAATACAGGTACCGCCATAAAAAGTGGGAAGGTAAAACAGTGTTTCCTTCAGCCATGCCAGCCACGTAGCCATGGACTTGCACAACACTGGCTCTTCGGCTTGAATACGGAGATGAGCACCGCCCCTAGAGTTAGACACTAATAGCATGCATGTGCGGGGGAACCTTTACCTTTTTATAAACATGTTCAGCTGAGGAACGGCTGAACATGTTTATGTTATAATTATTTTTATTATTCAGTAATCTCATTCAGCTGGCTAATTGTTTTGGAATGACTATAGTAAACGATAATTCAAGCCTCAATTTTAAAAACATTTTCATTTTCACCGTGTTTTTTCTATGTCCCCTACCCAATGGTTTCCACATTTTATACATACAAATTTCAAACCTTGATAATCAATTCAGATACTTTTATTACAGTTAAGAACAGAATGAGCTCTTCCCCCACCTCCAAAGTTAGCTTGGGCAATGCATTTTTATAATAGAATTTTGTTCCCTATAGGAAGTCAAGGCATCTGTGGAGGAGACGAGAGCCTTGCGAAGCAGAATCCATCTTGCAGAAGCTGCACAAAAGCAAGCTTGTGGTATGGAAATGGACTATGAAGAAGTAATTCGCCTGTTAGAGGTAGAAATCTCTAAACTCAAGGCTCAGCTTATCGACCATGGTGGCCAAAATAAAGTAAGCACCTCAGTAGTCTTTCATTGGGTTGCCATGGTTTCCTCGTTCTTGCCATGTATCTTGTTTTTCATTTTTCTTTCGTTTGTCCTCCTGAAATAGGTCACTGTTTGTCTTGTAACATCCAATAGCTAGAATGATGTGTTGTGAAAATGAGGGCTGAGGGGTGAGGGTATGATTAAGACTAGGATTTTTCCCCTTTGGAAAGCACAAGTAACAACATTGTCTGGGTCACCAGTCAAAGGATCAAGTAAAAGGAACAACTTATAATAATCAAGTTGCTCTTCTGATTTCATTTGATGAATATGTTGACTGAAAATATTAATTAATAGGGTTTTATTTATAGAGTGTTTGCAAAAGTAGAAGAATAAGCCAATACAGTAATCCTTTACCCAGGAGTAGTGCCTAGTACTTCAGTGTAAAGTCATTAGTGTTACATTATTAGACTTTTTCTCTCCAGGTTTTTCAGCACATTCACATTGTTTCTAATTTCCCCTCTGTTAGTACAGAGGCAGTGTTTAATGAGGGTTTTGTACCTAACAGTTAGGGCATGTTTCTCGGAGACACCCAATAGTGTGTGTGTTCTGTGCTGTCAAGTCAGAAGTGACTTATAGGAACCTTAATAGGGCTTTCAAGGTAAGTGAACTATTTAAAATTCCAGAATAGAGATGGGCATTTTGTTTCAGCTGCCGTTCGGAACCAGGACCACCTCCGGAACAAAATCAACCACTGGCCAATCAGACAGAGAGGTGGGATGATGCGTGTCCTTGCACGGCTCCTGATTGTCCAGCACCAGGGAGAAGGAAAGATGACGCTTTGGAGGCTGCTTCCTCATGGGAGTTTTGCGCCATGTGACCCAAAGGAAGGGAAGTCAGTGGTTGATTTTGTTCCAGAGGATGGGTCTTGGTTCCGAATGGCAGCTGTGCTGCCATGTTTCATTTTGGAACTGGACCCCTTCTGAAACAAAATGCCCATCTCTATTCCGGAATCATGGTTACCCCTGCCTTTGTCATCACCATTATTTGGAATTAGTTGTTTTTGGAAATTCTGATGATACTCAGAGTACCTCCTCCTCCTCTCTCTCTCTCTCTCTCTCTCTCTCTCTCTCTCTCTCTCTCTCTCTCTCTCCTCCCACCAGGTCTCCTGACCCTGTCTACCCCCCCACACACACTTTCTCATGATCTGGGCCCTTTTCTAGGGTCTCTATGTCAGAATTGACTTGACTGCATATATTTATTATTATTGGGTAATGTGCTACTACTCACTGGAGAGGAGGAGTGGAGAACTTCTTTGGGGAGTTTTCATGTGCCCAGCTTTGGATAATATGCACCTCAGTTTGGGCGACCTGGAGCTTCCATTTGTTGCCCTGCTTCAAGAAGAGAGATGTCTTGGTACAGCTCTGTCCATCGGGCCTACTTCATATGTAATCTAATCTGTCCTGTTGGACTATGTTCCAAACAGTCATTTTATGACGTTGCACATAAAATGAAAGGTGAAGATTGGCAATTAATTACAGAAATGTTCATGCAGCATTTGCAAGGTTTTAAAGAGCCTTGTTGGTTAAAATTAGCTTGGGTTGTGGAGGAATGAGTCAGTCTTAATAATTCCTGCATTGTGCTGACTTTCTCTAAAGTCACAATAATTTCCTGTTTGTCAAAGGATTACTTCATTGATAAAGTCTCAGCAGTTTGCAGGGAGTAGAAATAAGATGTAATGCGAACAGAGAACTAGGAACAAACCATAATTTGTTACATCATTTTTTCATGAAGCCTTGTAGCTCTTTTTTTGAAGAGGAAAAAAATAGTGATTACATAAAACAGAAATATGACTGTAGTCTTATCTTCCTGCGATGCACAGTAGCAAGGAGAAACTGTATGCTACCTTTGAATGTATTTATTTATTTTATTTTATTTTATTTTATTTTATTTTATTTTTAATCCACCTTTCTGCTTAAAAAAGAACCAAGGCAGTTTACAATCATCAGAATACATTATTTAAGTAGGTAACAACGTGTTTACAATATTCAAAGGATCAACAAATACAAAAGCAAAAAATAAACAAGCAACAACAAAATACATTAAATGCAGTAGAGTAGAAAGTAGTATATTAAAAAAAACAACAACGGTAGCCCATTTGGTCAGTGAAAGCTGAGTGATTTCTTTACTTCCGTAATGTGTATTACGATTGTACCCAGGGTGCCTTTTCCCCCCCATCACCTGCAGCCAAGGTGTAGAGCAGAGCCAGGAAATTGATTCAACATCGTGCCAAACAGACATTGTTTATTTGTCTAAACCCACTTGCCTCATCTTCAACTGGAAAAAAAATGGCTTTCATTTTACCATACAAAGATACAGTAACCCCCCCCCGCCTATTGTGGGGGTTAGGGACCTACCCGGCCCGCGATCATTGAAAATCCGTGATATGCGGATGCAAGTCGGGTGGGAGGCACAATTCTAAACATTGTGCGCCGCTTGCCCGCAACCCCTTCAGGGTGCTGGCGAGCACCGCACAATGTTTAAAGGGCTCTCGGCTGCAGAGCCAAGTGTTTGGCTCCACTGCCGAGAGCCCTTTAAACATCACACGCTGCTCGCACACACCCCAGGGGGGTACGAGCGAGCGGTGCACAATCTTTAAAAATGGCTCTGGGCTGCGGATCCAAAACCTTCCCCTCTTTCCCTCAAGCCCTTTCAGGGGACCACTGTAATACAAAAGGAAATACTTGTATATCACCTTAAAGACTAATCAGTGTTATTTGTCACAATAATTCATGGACACGACCTATATAAGAACTCAGCCCACTCCATCAGGTGCATGAAAGTGGGCTACTGTATAACAAAGCTTGAGCCAAGTAAAATGTGAGAGTCTTCAAGAGTGGCTTGTGGGCCACAGCCCATGTAGATGTCCATCCAAAAGTGTTCATAGAGATAAGAGAGTCCCTGGATGCTGGCTTATACTATAAAAGGCACAACACAAAAGGAAAAGGGACTGGGAGGGAAGAACATGGGGTCCTAATTAATGACTTTCTGGAGTAGTTATTTCTGTTCACTGTCCATAAGGTCAGCGTTGGCCTGCTCACTCGGGTAGCACAGATATCAATCTTTCTTACACTGAGAAGAAGTCATTTTTCTTCCAGGGCCCAAGACATTTTACCACATGAGGCAGAAAATACCCCACTTCTTTCTGCAAGTACAGAAGCTGTATGGATTGATAGTGTTGTTGTTGTTGTTCAGTCGTTCAGTCGTGTCTGACTCTTCGTGACCCCATCGACCAGAGCTCGCCAGGCCTTCCTATCCTCCACTGCCTCCTGGAGATTTGTCAAATTCATTTTGGTTGCATCAATGACGCCGTCCAACCATCTCATTCTCTGTCGTCCTCTTTTCCTTTTGCCTTCGATTTTTCCCAGCATCAGGGACTTTTCCAAGGAGTCCTCTCTTCTCATGAGGTGGCCAGAGTACTGGAGCCTCAGCTTCAAAATCTGTCCTTCCAGTGAACATTTGGGGTTGATTTCTTTCGGGATGGATAGGTTTGATCTCTTTGCAGTCCAGGGGACTCTCAAGACTCTCCTCCAGCACCACAGCTCAAATGCATCAATTCTGCGGTGATCAGCCTTCTTTATAGTCCAGCTCTCACTTCCATACATCACTACTGGAAAAACCATAGCTTTGACTATCCTGACCTTAGTTGGCAAAGTGATGTCTCTGCTCTTTAGGATGTTATCTAGGTTTGCCATTGCTTTCCTCCCAAGAAGCAGGCGTCTTTTTATTTCGCTGCTGCAGTCACCATCTGCAGTGATCAAGGAGCCAAAGAAAATAAACTCTGTCATTGCCTCCATTTCTTCCCCTTCTATTTGCCAGGAGGTGATGGGACCGGTGGCCATGATCTTAGTTTTTTTGATGTTGAGCTTCAGCCCATTTTTTCTCTCTCCTCTTTCATCCTCATTAAGAGGTTCTTTAATTCCTCCTCACTCTCTGCTATCAGAGTAGTATCATCTGCGTATCTGAGGTTGTTGATATTTCTTCCGGCAATCTTAATTCCAGCTTGTGATTCATCCAGACCTGCCTTTCTCATGATGTACTCTGCATATAAGTTAAATAGGCAAGGTGACAGTATACAGCCTTGTCGTACTCCTTTCCCAATTCTAAACCAGTCAGTTGTTCCATATCTAGTTCTGACGGTTGCTGCTTGTCCCACATATAGATTTCTTAGGAGACAGATAAGGTGGTCAGGCACTCCCATTCCTTTAAGGACTTGCCATAGTTTGTTGTGGTCTACACAGTCAAAGGCTTTGGCATAGTCAATGAAGCAGAAGTAGATGTTTTTCTGGAACTCTCTGGCTTTCTCTATAATCCAGCGCATGTTGGCTATTTGATCTCTAGTTCCTCTGCCCCTTCGAAATCCAGCTTGTACTTCTGGAAGTTCTCTTTCCACATATTGCTGAAGCCTGCCTTGTAGAATTTTGAGCATAACCTTGCTAGCGTGTGAAATGAGTGCAATTGTGCGATAGTTGGAGCATTCTTTGGCTTTTCCTTTCTTTGGGATTGGGATGTAGACCGATCTTTTCCAGTCCTCTGGCCACTGCTGGGTTTTCCAAATTTGCTAGCATATTGTATGCAGCACCTTTACAGCATCGTCTTTTAAGATTTTAAAGAGTTAAATTGGAATGCCGTCACCTCCACTGGCCTTGTTGTTTGCAGTGCTTTCTAAGGCCCACTAGACTTCACTTTCCAGGATGTCTGGCTCCAGGTCAGCAACTACGCTATCTTGGTTATCAGGGACATCCAGATCTTTCTGATATAATTCTTCTGTATATTCTTGCCATCTCTTCTTGATCTCTTCTGCTTCAGTTAGGTCCCTACCATTTTTGTCCTTTATCATATCCATCTTTGCACGAAATGCCCCTGTAATATCTCCAATTTTCTTGAATAGATCTCTGGTTTTTCCTTTTCTGTTATTTTCCTCTATTTCTTTACACTGTTCATTCAAGAAGGCCGCCCTGTCTCTCCTTGCTATTCTTTGGAAGTCTGCATTCAATTTTCTGTATCTTTCCCTTTCTCCTTTGCATTTTGCGTCCCTTCTCTCCTCCGCTATTTGTAGGGCCTCATTGGACAACCACTTTGCTTTCTTGCATTTTCTTTTCTTTGGAATATTTTTCATTGCAGCCTCCTGTACAATGTTACAAGCCTCCATCCATAGTTCATCAGGTGTTCTGTCCACCAAATCTAGTTCCTTGAATCTATTCTTCACCTCCACTGTGTATTCATATGGGATTTGACTTAGGTTATACTTGACTGGCCCAGTGATCTTCCCTACTTTCTTCAGTTTAAGTTTGAATTTTGAAATAAGAAGCTGATGATCTGAGCCACATTCAGCACCAGGTCTTGTTTTTGCTGACTGTATAGAGCTCCTCCATCTTTGGCTGCAGAGAACATAGTCAATCTGATTCCGGTATTGTCCATCTGGTGATGTCCATGTGTAGAGTCGCCTTTTGTGTTGTTGGAAAAGAGTGTTTGCAATGACCAGCTTGTTCTCTTGACAAAACTCAATTAGCCTTTGCCTTGCTTCATTTGGAACTCCAAGGCCAAACTTGCCAGTTATTCCTTTTATCACTTGACTTGATAGTGGCAATAACCAAAAAATTCAGTGTAAACAATGTTGAAATTACTTTCAATATACTATAGCTAACAAAATGGGCAAGTCACTGCGAGATACGAAGAAGCCCAAATTCCATCAACAACAGACAGTTGGTGTTTATTGAAGCTGGAAGAAGGTACCGATACGTTCCAGTACCTCATACCATATGGACTGTTTGGTTACAAGAAGCCATTCATATGACTATATAAGTGTGTTCTATAAGTGTGTTATATTGAGAATTCATTAACGTGTCAAAGTATAATTTCATACCACCACTGTATATTTTTGAGAAGCACTCTATTTAGGTGAAATTACAATATATTGTGTGTAATTTCAATATTGTTTTTCACATAATGTTTGACTATTGTAAACATTTCTCCGTGCTTCCTAGTAGATGTGCTCAATACTGGCAATGGCACACAGCATCTTCCAGCACACCTGATACCAGCAAGTTAACAGTGCAGGCCCAGATGGCATGTAGTGCTCACTTTTCCAGTATCTTGCTCCAGCTTTTGTCTTTGGTTGCCACCTGAAGCATCTGCTTCTCCCTATTCAAAGATGCAGTAGTTCTTCTTTGGGCCTTTACTATCATCAAGTAGCCACCATTCACACGGATTCTGTGATGTATGTTTTGGTCAAATCCCAAGGGCATCCCCATGCATCTTAATGTCTCTGATACACAAGAAAGAAGGATTCTCTCTCCCAACCCCCAACCCCGGCCTAAAGGGATTTGTATGTCTCCTAGTGTCAAATGGGGTGGTGTATGACCCATGTTCCTTTGTTCGAAGAACAGGGGTGTGACTTAAGAAGCAGCTTTTTACAACTGCCCATATTGCCTCCAACCAGACTTCAGCCCTGGCTGCAACATCGCCTAGCCATGGACTTTAAGAACACCATCTAACAAAGGACTTTAAAAGTAAACTCCTGGTAAAGCCCATCTTTTACCGTGTCTGAACTTCTGGGACCTGCTTTGAAGAAGGGTGATCTATTGGACTCGAAAGCTAGCAATGTTCCCTTTTTATTTTTAATAGTGGCCTATAAAGGTATCACCTGTAACCTATTTTTGAAATTGTGTTTTGTGATGGCCACACGGCTCACCCCCCCCCTTTTTTTTTCTCAGATAAATACAGTAACTGGTGAATGGAATGTCTTCCAGGACTTTTAGCTCACCCAGCTCATCTGTTTGCCCCATGATGGTCCTCCTTCCTCCTCTCTTGGCAAAATACTTGGGTTGTTAGAAAGAATTCTGCTGTTCTGCTTTTAGGAAGAACTGAAAGCTCCTGGTACCAACATTTTAAGTTTCCATACTTCTGGCTTTTGTGGCCTAGTCGAATTTCTTTTTTCCTAGGACAGTGTCCAAGATTTAAGGAAAAGGATTACCGTGCTCGACTGCCAGCTGAGAAAATCCGAAACAGCCAAGAAAGCTTTTGAGGTGGCAACTGAAAAGTTACTGCAGTTTGTTGAGGTAATGGTGTTTTCCAGCAATGCTCTTCTCTTGAAAGGAACAAAGCATGTGGATTGCATTACTTTTTGCCACGGTGTTTGGTTCCTCAAAGCACAAGGGCTAGGGCCAAGCATTTCAAGCCAAGAAAAGATTAATTAGTTGAGAGACTTGTGGAGACCAGATTTAAGCAAAGCACAGCAGGATGGTCTTAGAAAAACAATGGGCCTCTGGTTGTTGCTGAGCTGTAACCCCTTCCGTCCTTCCCTGCTGGCTGTGCTAGCTAACTAGGCTCTAGGAAGGCTAGAGTACAGTCGTCTCTGCGATGCATTAATTGACCATCCATGTGTTATGCATCCCTCGTATTAGGACTAGTAAGCACTCCTTTTCTCTTTGGCAGTGGTCTTCCTTGTTTGTTAATTTAAAAGCCTGCCTGGAAAACATAATTTAACTATAACTGGGGTCAGTTGGTTTGTCTGACAGGGTCAGGTTCGCCAGAAACCACTTCTAGGGCCTCTGATAAGTCCGGGAAGCCTGTTGGAGGCCCATTTAGGGCAGTGCCAGGCCTGGGGTAAGTGCAGGAGGCCTCAAACAGGCCCATCCACCTTGAATAGGCTTGAAATTCTGTGAGTTGCAGTTCAAAACACCTAGAGGGCCAAAGGTTCCCCACCCCTGTCATAGGAGTATCAGGTAAAAATCAAGGACTGACAAACTAGCTGTGTGTACTGATACAGTAGCACCACCCCAGGCCCCCAGAGGATCGAATTGTTATCCCAGTGAACGCTAGAAAATATCACACCCGCTAAAACAAACATCAGCTTTGCTAGTGGTTTTAGTGGGAAAAAATTACAGGTAGTAGATCTAAGTTGGCTTAGGTATAAGGTATCAATTCTGTGAATTGAGGGCTGTACAAGAAAAATAAAGAGAAGACACAGGACACTTTTGAAAACTAATTAAATTCCTTCTTTGTTGGTCAATAGATTATACCTGATGTGCTCTCAGAAAACTCCACTTCTACAACCAACCTGAGGTAAGAATGTGTAAGATTTGTATTTGAAGATAATTTGATCAAATGATAATTAGTACTGCCAAAAAAAAAAAAAAAACCTAAGAAGGGGGCTTTAAATCTTTGGGCATTCTGCCTTTACTTTTTTCTGTTGCTAATCCATTGTAGCGCTTTTTTAATCTGCAGAAGGTTTTTTCATCTTTACATGATAAATACTTAAAATGCCCTGCTTGGTAGGACAGCTAGTCCTGTTTTTCACACACTGGGAATGGGGGAAAGACAGTGTGTCCATGGTTGGCACAACAAAGTCTCATGGCTGACAGGAGCAACAAAAGCCATTCTGTCAGTTTCAAGCCCTGCTGTCCACTGATTTTCTCTCTTGAGCATCAGTTGAGTTTAGGGTTAAAATACTAACGTCCATCCACCATTTATAGATACAGTTAAGTATTTTATAGATATCTATTAAATGCTTGAACACCTTAAGCCACACACCTTTTGTTGCACTCCATTTGGACTTCAAGAAAATAAGATTTTTTGGAGCTATCTCGAGCTGTGCCTTACTGTTCCTCTGCTGTCTCTGAGTAATAGTGACTCTCCATTGTGAGGCTTTCTAAGCTGTATCACCCAAGGTCTTTTGAACTGGAAATGCCATTGGCTGAAACGGGTGTCCTCTGCATATAAAATTTACACTCTGCAGCTGAGCCTATAATCTGTCACTAAAGACCCTACTACACATAGACAGAAATGCAGCTAGTAAACATGGGGTACACTGGTTCCTGCCAAATGGCTTTAGGAATGCATTCCATTTCCACTTGCCTCTTGGAATTTATGCAGTGCAGACGACCTTCTTGTTTGTTGTTGTTTGATTTTTGTTTTAATGGGCAGCCTCCAAAGAGCTGAAAAAGATCCTTTGAGCCATTTGGAAGAAGCCAGAGTTTTCCAGTGGCTGCTTTGTACCAGTTATCTTCACCTGCCCTTGAACTTTCTCCTGTAAAAAATTTTTTGCTCATTCACCCAGGGAAATACCAGAAGGCAAAGACGGGCACTGGGCAATCTTCAGGCTTTCATAGAATTGAGTTTGTTTTATGACTTTAGCTCCAAACCCACTAGCTGGCTCCAAATGGAAAATGGCAGCTTTGAATTAAGGATAGCTCTGAGCAGACCTTCCATCTAGGAACATGTTCTTAGACTCAGAAGTAAGCTCCTTGCTCTTAAGTCACAAACCTGCTCCTGGTTTACTTCTAAACATTCGGCATTATAGCAGTCTAATTGCGGTATACTTTATTCATTGATAGTTTTAAACAGTTCAGGGTTAGAAATCTATCAGTTGATCTGGACCTAGCAGATATATAAGGGTTTCTGATGCACATTCTGCCCTCTTTAAGAACTTGTACATAGTGGTCACGATCAGTGCCAAAGCTGCATTCAGTGTTTCACACTGTATGGTCTGGCTTCTCTCTCTCTCTCTCTCTCTCTCTCTCTCTCTCTCTCTGCATTGCACAAGTATATTCTTAGTTTAAACTAAAACCGAATAGCATTAGTTTATAATGATCAGTGTTGCAGGCTCAGAATAGAATGTTCCTGTAAGTTCTGACTACAGTCGTGATACCATTATATGTGAAAATGAATCCTATGCCTTCAGTGTCGTGAACAGGAATAATGTAATTTTCTAGGTAAAACATTCTGGCATTTTCCTATATCTTTCAGTGACAAAAAAGCCACTTTCTCTTCAAAGACACTACTTGCGCGTCTGGGAAGGAATGGCCGCAGTATCCAAGCATCCCTTGCAGCTGAAGCCAAAGAACTTGTTAGATCTGTCCGTGCCATTCTGGAAGCAGATTGTAAGTCTGACATGACTTTTCCCTTTGATTTTATTTTTTTTCCTTGGCAATTTAAAAAGGAACATTTGACTTGTGACTTCAGTGGATGATTTGTCAAAAGAAAAGGAAAATACCAGTAAGTGAAATGCTGAAACGGGGACAATGATCTGGGTAATTCCAATATTTATACACTGGAGTTATACATGTAGAAACAGAAATATGAAACTACAGGTGTGTGCAAACAGTCTTGTTCTATAATTGTAGGCTTTCTAGCATGCCCCATTGTTTCGCTTCAGACATTCAGGGAAATTTCAGGGAATAGTTGAAAAGAACTACATAGTACATAATATTTATTGCAGGTGCTTTTTCTGTTGTTAATATGTTGCCTAACAGCATGACAAAAATAAAACAAGAGTGAACAGTATAACAATAACAACCAAAATTACAAGCAAAAGACAAAAGACTTAAGAAATGTACTTCAATGTGAGATTTTGCACATTTCACAAAATATGTTAGTCTTTAAGGCTGTACATTAATATGCCTCTTTTGTTTCCATTATATATACTAAAAGACTGCTTGAAGAAATAGCTCTCTAGTGGCTTTGTAGAAAGGAATACCTAACATTACAGAGAACATTTCCCTAAAACTTTTTTCTGTTTGAATGTGGCGAGTGAAGGGTTTTGTGTAGGGCCATTTCACAGCTTTCAGAGTGGCCTTAACTTTTCTTGAAGGAAAGCCTTGACTATAGGTGGAAAATGGAAATGGTTGCTGGCACCACTCACCTGCGGAGTGGTGCCCCCTCTACACACAGAGAGGGAGAGAGAGAAGCAAGCAAACGGTGATCTGGAGTGATTTGTTTGTGGCTCATATCCCACATTAACAACAAATAAAATCAACTGTGTGTGCTACATCAAAGTGAGTGTCCTTTGAGAGCCTGGCTTTATATCAGTGGGTTGCTTTGACTTTTGCACATGAGGCTTCTGCTTTGTTTTAAAAGCCATGGGTTGCTTTAGCTTCCTATCTGTTTCTTGCGGAGTCTGAGGCTGCTTAATTTCCAAACTCAGCTGGGTCATTTCTGCAAATCTTGCTCCACCGGCTTCACTTCCCTTTCTGCTAAGCATATATATCACCATTATCATCTTGTGGGACAAATAAGTTGTTTTTGGATATCACACTAAGCAATAATTCAGCAGCCTCCCTCTAATCTGGTAGCCTCTGGGTATCATGAACATGGCTCCCTCCAACCCCCACAGACATGTTTAGGTGCAATGGGTATTGTAGTCTAAAACATCTGGAATACCCAGTGTGATGTACTGGATAAAGTGACAGACTCAGAAGGCCTGGGTTCAAATCCCTGCTCGGCCATGGGAGTTCATTGGAGATGTAGAACTGGTAAATCAACACCTCTAATGTCTCACGTACCTTGAAAGTCCTATTAGAATTGCTATAAGTCAGTTTCAACTTGATTGCATAGAACAACAAAATATCTGGAGAGGATTAGATTTTGGAAATCTGTTTTAACAGGAAGAGACTGTGTTGAACCTTAGACTTGCCCTGTCCTCTTCCACTATAACTCTAAGAAGGATTTATTTATTTATTTATTTAGAATATTTTTACCCTGCTTTTCTCCTTGGAAAAGGACCCAAGGCGGCTTACAATAATGAGGGACAATGTGCAGACCAGAATATTTAAGACATATACAAGCTTAAGATCAGGGAATTAGAAAAGGCATTTCACAACATTAAAAGGCAACATTAATACTAAAAAGAACACACAAACAGTTAAGGAAAAAAATCCATAATGAGGGATGGAAACTAACATGGAAAACACAGGTGTACTTATAAAATCAGTCAGTGCAATCATATATGGTAATCCATCAAAAAGTCACTTAACAAGTAATCCATCATTCAGGGAAAGCTCGTCTGAAAAGGAAGGTATTTGCCTGTTTCCGGAAGGACTACAGAGATGGGGCAGTCCTGGCCTCCAGTGGGAGGGAGACAGGACCTTGAGCTGTCTTTGTATAAGTTGGCGGTATACAAATGTTAAATAAAGTTAAGTTAAGGGAGTTCCAGAGTCTGGGAGCAGCAACAGAGAAGGCCCTTTCACGTGTTCTCATGAAATGCAGCTGTGAAGGTGGCAGGATGGAGAGAAAGGCCTCTCCTGATGACCTTAGCACCCAAGAGTCATACTGCAAGTTTCGATCTTTGAGGTAGCTTGGACCCAGGCCGTAAGATTTTGTTTCCATTTTAGATTACCTACATATTGTTTTGTCTCTCAAAACCAGAAAAGTGTTTTGAGTCTTAACTGTGATTTAGCAAACCAACTTTAAACAAGGTTTATGCAACTGATTTAAGCAGAGAATAGATGTAGCTATGGTTTATGGTTCAGACTACGAAGTTCAGCTAACTGTTGGAAAAAGAAAGCAGATGTCTTCAGACCTTTCTTTGCACTTTTTCGGAAGTGGCAAAAAAGCAAGGTTTGCTGCAACATGTACCGTAATATCCAAATGCTCTCTGTGTCTTTTAAATACTATCTGACTTACTGTGGCACTAGGGGCCAACTTTGTCACATTGTTCTGTCTAACCTCTCTTGCGTATCTTCTTGAGTCAAATGAAGGGTTTGTGGTTGCATATGAGGAAGCTACAGCCATGTCTTTCTTTCAGAAAACAGCTATGCTTTGATTGAATTCAGAAGCAGACTATTTGCAGGGGGAAAGAATGCCTAAGTGCAGAGGAGTTACTTTAAGTTACCTTGGCATCAAAAATTCTGGAGCTCAGCTGGGACAAATCAAAAGGTACACAAAGTATCTAAGAGGCAAGTAGTACTTTCTCTGCAAAGAAACAAAAATAAGAGTCAGAGAAAGACTTTAGAGCAAAATTGTTGACCTTAAAATACAATTATAAGTTTTCAATAGGAAATGTAGTCCCAGAAATGTGAAACTCTGGTCATTGATATCTGGGAGTTGAGTCATGGCAACTAGACTTCTTTTCTTGTGAGATAGAAATATTTCAGTAGTCATCCAAGTAGTTTCTTTGGTCTCACTGACTTCTTCAGACTAAAGAAGCTATTTGGATGAGTATTTATTTATTTTATTTATTTATTTAGAATATTTTACCCCACCTTTCTCCTTGGAAAAGGACCCAAGGCAGCTTAAAATATTGAGGGACAGTATACCATCCAGAACATTTAAAACATATTCAGGCTTTAGAACAGTGAATTAGAAGAGGCATCTTACAATATTAAAAGACAGCATTAAAGCTAAAAATGGCACATGAACAATTAAAACAGTAGTGAAATGTTTCAGCCCCACAGAAAAAGAAATCCAGTTGCTATGACTCAACTCCCAGATAACCTCACCTGGATGACTGAGAATCTCTGCAGACACTGGTCATTGATATTTCTCTGAAATGTGAAGGAAGGACACAAGAAATGTCAATGAGGTAGACATTTAACAATAAACTGTTTCACTTAGCAACCGCCCAAAAATAAAATGTATTTTGCTGTGTCCCTTCGTACTTGTACAAGATGCTATATTTATACAGACAGAAGGAGGAATGTGCAGATTGTGTGATTGATTAAACAGAATTTTGGAAGTTTATTTTAGTGGAGGAAATCAACCCAGCAAAAATCTTTATCCCAAAACAAACTCTAGAATTTTCAGTGCAAAGCTATTCTAATGGGATATAATCAACACTATTTTTTGTTAATATATGTTTGCTGTGCATGATTAACAATATCATTCTATTTGTTCAAGAAGTATTTCAGTATTTTAGAGATAACAGAAGTATTTTCAGAATAGTAAAGTTTAATTTTCCTTTTTAATATTATGTGCGTGTTGTGTCATTACAGTCGTGACCGACTCTTTGTGACCCCATGTCTGTGGAGTTTTCTTGGCGGGAATACTGGAGTGGCTTGCCAGTTCCTACTCCAGGCATCTACCGCACCTGGTATTCCCTGGTGGTCGCCCATCCAAGTAATAACCAGGGCCGATCCTGCTTAGCTTCCGAAATCAGGCGAGTTTAGATGTGCTTAGGGCATCTAGGCAACTTTTAATAGTATAGCTTCACATTTAATTATAACATCCATTAGTTTTCCCTTTAACATTAGGGAAAATAATATTCAAGGGTCTACCAAGAGAAATAATCATTAACATTCTTTATTTAATTTGGATGGAATTTCTGACTCACTGAAGGTCATATAATCTATCATGACAAAAGGGTTTACAGAATCCTGAATTCTGCCAGAAAGGTAAATTCCATGCAATACAATCCTTGAATGTGATGAATGTTTTGCATTAAAACCAGATCAAAGCAAGACATGGGCCAACTCAACTATCAGAGGCAGGAGTTGATAGTGCTTGTGGTCTCTTCCAGCTCTGCCACTCAGCAATTCTAATTCATCTAGTCCTCTTGCATTGACAATGAATGCACCATTCCATTTTTAAGGGCTTTTAGACTTTCAATCACCTTCCTTCTCACAGTGAGCATATTTTTAAATCTTAAGAATAGTGATCCTTCATTGTCATGGATATTGGCACTAAACAACCGATCATGGGCTGCTGAACCCATTTGTTCCACCTAGAATGTATCTGTGAGGCAATGGCAAAGTGCAATCTTAATCTGGAAACTTAACATTTGTATGATTTTCCAGATACAGTCTACGTGGAACCTGGTTCTGATTTCATATGAGTGCTAACAGCAGAGACAGCTAAATGTATTCAGTGATGATTGTCTTCATTTTCTAGATGGGAATCAAGATACAGTAGGAATTATAATAGCCTCCAAGAAAGAGCATTTCCTGAATATATTCCTGATGTTCACTTATTTTTACAAATAATTATAATGTAATTTTAGAATTTTAGATCCCAAGTATCTCAATAGATTATATCATATGATTTTATAAATATTCAAGATTTCTTTGTTAAGCACTTCCTACCACAAAAGCATGGGTTGTGTGTACTGAAAATCTGGTCATAATCAATTTATTTAGAAACAGAAACAAGAAACCAAGCCTTGTTGATTTCAGTGAGCTTATATATTTGTGTTACAGGGCAAATCTAACTGTTGAACATGTATTGAGCTTATATTATTTCATATGTGAGCTTGTATTATTTCAAATGTGTTTACTTTCACTCATATTACTGATTATTATCGTCTTCATTGTCATTGTCATTATTAAAATAGTAACATAATTTTTCATTGCTTTACTTAATCAGTGAGCATGGGCAAATGGTGTAAACCAGGCCTGCCCAATAGGTAGACCGCGGGGCACCAGTAGCCCGTGAAGGGTTCAAAAGTAGCCCGCCCCCTCCCCTATCCCAAGGACCACCACTGCCCCAGCAAAGTTCTGGGTCTGCCAGCCCACTGTCTCAGCCGAGCATGGCAGTTCAAGGGCCTTGACATGGTCTTCTGTTCTCCCCACTGGCCAGATGATCGAGCAGGTGCAAGGGAAGCATGTGCATGGTCAGCCTTCCCATAGGAATGCATTGAAAATCAATCCATTCCAGAGGGAACGGATTTCAATGCATTTCTATGGGAAACCGCTGCTCTACTTACAAATTATTTTACTTACAAGCATGTGCTTGGAATAGATAAAGTGGTAAGTAGAGGTATTAGTGTAGTAGCTCTCAGGAACTTTGGGCCAGAAAAAGTAGACCTCGGCCTGTTCAAAGTTGGACAGCCCTGGTGTAAACAATTTCAACTGAATCAGAAATGGACAAGCTGTAGTCCTCAGGATATTGTCCCTCACTGTTGGCTAGGCCTGATCAGAAGAGCAGTTGAACAGCATTTGGAAGTCCACAAGTAGCCCCCCCCCACAAAAAAAAGCTAAATTTTGCCTGGCTTCACCATATCTCATTTCCTGCCAGATGGGTGGTTCCATATGATTGTATACAGAGACATCATTACTCATATGGATACCATTGTGTGACCATTCTGGGCAGGTTCACGAATCAGGTAGTATTGACTGGTTGTAATGGTGACTATTTGGTGTTTGTCACTGTAGTGCACACAATTCAGCACCCTTGTCAGCTTTTCTGACTGTTGGCCACTTTTGCTTGGAGTTGATGCACTCCATCTCTGATGAGCTCCAGCCATGTGGCCCAATCTGTTTTGTCTTTATAGCAATCATTATGGATAGCACATTATGAGATAAGGGCTGTCTTAGGCAAATATTCAACATTACCTGGCATGACAAAGTTCCAAATAGCATAGTCCTGAATCGAGCTGGAATCCCTAGCATGTACACTTTATTGAAACAGCGACGCCTACACTGGCTTGGACACATTGTGAGAATGGATGACGGTCGGATAGCAAAAGATCTTCTATATGGAGAACTAATGCAGGGAAAGCGCCCCAGAGGGAGACCACAGCTGCGGTATAAGGATATCTGTAAGAGGGACCCGAAGGTCTTGGGAATGGACCTCAACAGTTGGGAAACCCTGACCTCCGATCGCACTGTCTGGAGGCAAGAGATACAGCATGGTCTACATAAATTTGAAGAGGCATTTGTCCAACAGGCAGAGGAAAAGAGGCAGGCACGGAAAGAACGAAACTCAAGGACCGGGCAAGAAACAGAATACATCTGCCCCCAGTGCGGTAGAGACTGCCATTCCCGAATTGGTCTATTTAGTCACACTAGGTGTTGTTTTTAGGATCTCTACTCCAGGCATGATACCATAGTCTTTCGAGACTGAAGGATGCCAATGTTGATGATATGAGATAAGGACAAGACACGGAGTTGGATTTCTTATATTAATACTTGAGGACAAAAAAAAAATATTTCAATGGCTATAGTAGTCAAATGCATTGTAAATTAACTGGTTTTCTCTGAAATAAAAGGACACACCTCAGTAATATATTGCAGAGTTCTGGATGAGGCAGAAACTGTCTGCCACTAATCATGCTGTCCTTTCCTTGATCCACAGACAAATCAGAAGCATGTCACACCTCCACCAAAAAGGCTACGGCTAACGACCCATACTTAATGGGTGCTGAGAAGGGTTGAATAGGTGGGACTTTCACACAGTCAGGGCTGTTGTACATCTAATGAGCCTATTCAGGGTACTGTCCACCTAAGGAGCCTATTCAAGCTACTGTTCACCTAACAAGTCTGCGCAGACCAGGGTGGCATGAATTGGAGGCCTTGCACTAACTTTCCTTAGACTGACAAAGGTACTTGGATAAGTAGTGAAACATATCAATCTCTCAAGACAAGAAGTCCAGTTGCCATGTCTGATTCCCAGATAATCTCACATGGATGACTGAGAAGCTCCCCAGACAGAGTTCTAGATGATTAATTACAGGATTCCTTTCCCCCCTAAAATGGAAAGGATAAATGTGGTTTCTGAAACTTAAAGCCAAACTTCAAAATGTGTGTCTTAGCTTCTCAGAGAAGACAGACACCCTTCTGTACCTTCTGTGTAAAGGAGTGCTTTTAAAATGTAGCTGATGTTTCGCTCTTGCTGTGGCTTCCCAACATGCCAGGCTAACTTGATTCAGAGGAATAAATGGTGACTGGATGACATCATTTATCCACAGAAATATATCTAAGGCATAGTGTCGCCATTTTGGAAGCAATAAATAATGCTATAAAAATCCACCTAGTTCTAACGGTTTTCTGGCAAAGGTCATATTTGGATGGTAATGCAAAGGGAAATGTTCTGTCACATTAAATTATATCCAGCAGCCTGCCTGAGAAGTCATGCAAGAGATGCCTTTCATTCTAAATGCAGCTGAAGACTAACATCTGGTTGTGTTGACTATAATAGGTTAGAAATTGGTTAGAAAGCACTCAAGCTAGAGGGTGGGTCCATTTCATGACCCTAGGAGTTAAAAATAGTTCTGTGGCAAGGGATTCAAAGATAGAACACAATTCCTCAGGGTTCACTCTTACATATTATTATTATTATTATTATTATTATTATTATTATTATTATTATTA
>JAHTLZ010000010.1:3386211-3434375 GCA_023846285.1 Phrynocephalus versicolor
GGATTAGGATTAGGATTAGGATTAGGATTAGGATTAGGATTAGGATTTATATACCGCCCATCTAGCAACATGGCCACTCTGGGCAGTTTATAAAGTTACATCATAACAAAACAAACAATACAATGAAAAATAACATACAAATAAAACAAAAACAGCAATAAAATCATTAATATATTTATATTTACAAAAACATAGAGAAGCGGCGGAGTGAACAGATTACGATGTCAAATTGTAAAACAAATAATTAATGGTCAGAGAAAGCAGATCTAAATAGCTGTGCCTTTAATTGCTTTTTAAAGATCAGCAGTGTAGGGGCCAAACAGATCTCAGGCAGAAGTTGGTTCCACAAATGAGGGCCCACTATTGAGAAGGCCCGATTCCTTGTTGTTGATGTGTGGGCCTCTCTCGACGTGGGGACCCTCAAATGACCTGCTTGAGACGATTGGTTGAGGTGGATGGAATTTTCCAGGAGGAAACAGTCTTTCCAGATGTATGGAAAGTTGTATGTGTGCAAACCCAAGACCATGGGATTAAAGAGTTAAAGCATTCCATACTGCTGGAAGAACAAATAACAGTGAAATAGAGTTAATAGACATCTCTGCCTCTAAACCTTTCACATTGCTCAGCCTTTATGCATCTGTCATTGTAACAGTCAACCTGTTTTTGGCTCTTTTTCTGAATTTGCACTGTCTCTTTTGTGCTTACCCACCCATCTGCCTCACTTACAGACACACAATCCCCTTGTTCTCTTCCAAAAGACTTTGCTTGTTCACTAAGTGCTTTGAGACAAATTATTTTGTCCTCATTAGATCGTGTTTCAGTTCAATGGTTGTTCCACATTTCCATGTGAAAACTCGGCTCAGGTTGGTGCATGGTCCATCTTGGAATTTGCAGTCTGGTGAAGAAACTTACTTTCTGAGCATCTTCGCTTTTCCTGAAAATGAAATGTTTCTAGCTTTTAATGTGGCATAAAAAAGGTTCTAGAAAAAGTACAGCCGCTCCTCAATTAACGACTGAGTCCCATTCCTATGGCTAGGACATTAAGCGAAATTGATCAGTAAGTAAGGAACATAAAGGCAGATGTCATTTTCTGCTATATGGTTCCCAAACACACAGCTCTCCCTTTAAGCAGCAGCAGCACAGGAAGAGCAGCAAGCAGTACTATGTGGAAGGAGTAAAGGCACTAAAGACGAAGCCCACCAGAAAAGCAGCAGCAGGAGCAGCAGTGGCTGGGGGGGGGGGCAAAAACAAAACACAAATGCTGCTGCTGGCTTGGCCAAAGGCTGCTAACAAAACTGAGGCACTGGAAACCTGTAGAGTGGTGGAGGGGGGCTTGTCCTGGGCCTGGGTCCAGTTCTTCTCTGCTCTAATTCTGTTCCCACCCAGCACCTGTGGCATTTTATTTTATTTTTTTTCTACACTAAACAAAATAAAACAAATGCAATGCTTGTCTCCTGTCAAGTCACAAAGTCAATCACAATTCCCCCCACAACATTTCAGCCCCATGTAATTCCTATCTCCTTTCCCATCTTAATATAACATACTTTATACATAATTTCCTTTCTATCCCATCCATATTCTATCTTTACGTCAATCTATTTCCATCTAATACGAAAGATAGGGAAAACAAAATACAGTATTGAACTCAGTTCTGATATTTAATTCTTCAATTAGCTAAACAATTTAGGATACATTTTAACTGACTTAATATATAAAAATGTCAACAACAAGGTATATAGTACTTACCTATTATTCTAAGAGATACCTCGTTTCAAAAGCCTTCTATAACTCGAGTTAGTTGGGCTATTATAAAACATTTACATCTTAGTCTATAAATTTCATTTTATGTATAAAAGTTCCTATCTAAACCTAACTACCACAATTCTTTTAAAGGTCTAATAGATTAACATTTATATTTCAGGTTGGTCTTCACATTTCCGTTTTCCATTTCCCATGGCATGACAATCAATTGATAGCTTTGGACAGTCAGAATACAGAGAACAAACTCTTTATGTAATCAGTTCACTAAGCCAGAAATTCTCTTTCTGGATTTTATCTTTTTTTATCTAAGTCCATTATCTTAATAAGTTCTTTTTTCTATCTTATTAGTTGCTTTGCTGCTGGAAAGTTCCCAAGCTCTTTTCTCCTCTGTAACCATTATTGTATTTGTCTGCAGATTAAGATCAGCAATCTGTTCTGGTTCTATCTCCTGCTCAAGACTTAATTCAGCTCTCTTTACGAATTCATCCTGCACAGCTCTTGTTGTAGTTATCTATATAGCCCTCTGCTCTGGCTCTATATCCTGATCAGGATTCAAAATCTCTGTATCTTCAGAAGGTGGTTCCATCTGTGATGTAAGAATGTGTATTACATTTTGTAAACCAAGAAAAATTGTGTTAGCAAACTGTTTATCTGACATCATATTCCAGCTCATTGTGTTCTTATAGCTCACATCAATTGTAGTTGTAGTTTCTGCCACTCATTTTTCAAGAGGGAGAGGTGTAGAAGCAGGAGGCTAGGTTGAAAACTGTCCAGCAGTTTACGTATATTTTGAAAACATTGACGTCCAACTAGGGTCAAATAAATATTCCTTTGAAAAACAGCTTTCCCAGTGCTGCTCTCCAGCTGTGTCTTTATGTCCACCACATACAAAGAGAACAAAGCGAAAATAAGTGTCCTTTTAAAAATTCTTTTCTACCAGCCCAGGAAGGCAATAGGCAAAAAGGCAAGGAAAATCCATAATACAAATGTGGGAGAAATCACTTCTTCAGATAGCTCCGTTTTTGCACACATCCACAGCCCTTCACTGAAAGTTACTCTTCTATGGAGGGGGTGGTTCAGACCTGCTTAAAGAAAGAATTCCAAACATCACTAAAATGAAACTTTGCATAGTCAGGGGGACGAAAGAAATTTTACTCATGACACACCAAAATGTTACAACTTTTTACACTTCTGGTGCCAACAGCTAATGCTGTCATCAATTTAATTGATGGCATCCGATTTTCCTCCAGAGGGAGATAAGGCAATTTCCTGGCACAATGAAGCTTGCTGCAGCTTTCTCCATGATCCCACAGATGCTGCCTCTCTTCGTCTGCCCTCCAAGGAGATTTACCCTTTTTGTTGTTCAGTTGTTCAATCGTATCTGACTCTTTGTGACCCCATAGTCCAGAGCTCGCCAGGCCTTTCTGTCCTCCACTGCCTCCCAGAGTTTGGTCAAATCCATCTTGTTCCATTGATGACACTGTCCAACTATCTCATTCTCTGCCGTCCTCTTTTCCTTTTGCCTTCAATCTTTCCCAACATCAGGGACTTTTCCAAGGAGTCCTCTCTCCTCGTGAGGTGGCTAAAGTACTGGAGCCTCAGCTTCAAAATCTGTCCTTCCAGTGAACATTTCGGGTTGATTTCTTTCACAATGAATAGGTTTGATCTCCTTGCAGTTCAGGGGACTCTCAAGACTCTCCTCCAGCACCACAGCTCAAAAGCATCGATTCTGCGGCGATCAGCCTTCTTTATGGTCCAGCTCTCACTTCCATACATCACTACTGGAAAAAAACATAGCTTTGACTACCCAGACCTTAGTTGGCAAAGTGATGTCTCTGCTCTTTAAGATGCTGCCTAGGTTTGCCATCACTTTCCTACCTTTTATCTGGAGAAATTCAACCTGAAATTCAACCTGAAATTCAGCCAGATAAGCTGCAGGGGTTACCAAGTTGTCTCGCCACAGCAGAACCGGAACCAGAAGTCCCCATTTGAAATATTTGAGCACTACTACAGGATAAGAATCTACAGAGAAACAGCTGAGATAAAATATAAACACATGCCACACACACACATTAATTGATTTAATATAAGCCATTAGGCACTAGCAGATATCAACTACAAATATTTTACTACAGCCTGTCTCCCACATATGTTTCCCTCCTTAACAAATCCACTTTAGAAGATTCAAAAGTAAAACAGTTTCATTGCTGTTGTGGTCATCCATTCCCTGGCGTAATTCACACACTATTGCAACTGATTACAAAGGAAAACTGTAAGAGGAATAGCTAATCTGATTAACATTCATGTTACTCTACCATTCTTACATTCTTCACAGCACAACCTTCTATGAAAGATCTGCATATCAAAGACGTAGCCACAGTTTTTAACACCCACTGAGTTTCTTACCAAACAACCGTGATCTCTGTACTTGGATATCTTTATTTTGATGTCATGTATAAATATTTGCCATGTTAAATCTTCTCTTACGTGTGATGAAGTAGATGTGTCCACAAAACCTCACATCAGCAAATATAAAAGTTAGTCTTTAAGATGTCACCACATTTTTGTCTTTTTCACTTTTTATTTTGACCTCTAATGCTTGCACAGACTATCATGGTTATCCCTTCTACAATTCCATTTGAAGATGCATCTGGTTGTATACTGGTAAGATTAGCCCTTTGAATCTTGAATCAATTGCCACCTGAATGTGTCTGAATGATTCCATCATCACATCAATCCAATGAAACCAAAACAAGCAAAAACTAACAAAAACCAGCCCCATCTGCTAAGATGAATTTCATCTCTTTGACACACAAGTGACACTTAATCTCTGCTGAAGTTTTAGAAGTATTCTTCAACTAGGGTTGCCAACCACTCAGAGTGAAAAGGCCATTTCATATGCACAACTGAGGTTAGAGAGCTTTTGATAGCATGCAGTTCAACCTTATTCCTTTCTAATAATTGCAAACAAAACCTTTCTTCAAGTTCCAATTTTGGGGGCAATTTCAAAAATTACTCATTTCAGCCCCAGTACAATGGAGGTTTGCAGGCTGGAGGAAACAAGGGACAACAATGTCTCTAAGATAATAGTGCCTAAGCAGTACAGCGGCGTAGCAAGGTTTTGGGGCGCCTGGGGCCAACGTTGTTTTTGTGCCCCTCCGGCCCTCCCCAACTCCATCCCATCCACCCAGCAATCCTGCATGCATGGGGCATGCATGGGGCGTGTGGGCAGGCGTGGGCATGCCTTGCCTTTCCCACACATGGCAACGAAGAGGAGGAGGAGGAGGGCGCCGCTGCCACTGCTCTCGCCTGCCTGCCTGCCTGCAGCTGGACTCGGAGATGGTGACTAGGGGGCGGTAGGTGATTTGGTGCCCCCTAATTGCTGCACCTGGGGCACCCCGCGCCCTTGCTGTCCCCATGCCATACCCCTGAGGCAGTAGTGCCTAGCACTATGTAAGGATGTGGCTAGTACAAGATATTTCTTTTGATGATTTTCTGACCTCTCCCTCAGACATTGTGCAGAGACTTCCCCACCCTCCAGAGGTGGTTTCCTTCAGTGATGTGATCCCAGTCGCTTTCCCACTCACTCCCCTCCTGTTTTTTAACTTGCTTCTTTTCCTCGGGGAATCACAAAAGTCTGCACCGCCAAGTCCCCTTTTCTGGGGAAACCTATGCAGGATTCTAGGATATACCATGCAGCTCAGCATGGTATATCCTAGAATCAGTACAGGAAAGATGCCATCACATGCAAAATTGTAATACAGTAGGATGCCCATATCCTTTTGGTATTGTTTCCAAGTCCCCATCACCACCTGTGGATACTGAAAACCATGGATAATAGTGAATTTGCCCACCAGAGGGCACCAGAGGCCATGGTATGTGTTCTTCAATAACAACATGGTCTCTCACTCCATCCAGTGGCTGCTTCTGGCAATACATGTGAAAATAGGATTTTTTCTGTAGGATTTTTCTTTTATTATTTTTTATATTTTCAAACCGTGGATAAAAGAATCAGTGGATACTGAGTCCCATGGATAAGGGTGTCCTACTATAATGCAACAGTGTAACTAATAGGAAACACAAATTGGAGGTGCTTACAAATGAAATTATTTAAGATTCATGTTGCCAATCTGATCTTCTTGTCTGTGATTTGTATCTGAAGCTTATTAATTCAGCAGCAAACTCCAATATGTTCAGTGAGATTTACTTCCTGGTAGATATTCTTAGAATGGCATATGGGCAGCTTTGTTTGGCAAACAGTTACTGTTGTTGTTTAGTCATTCAGTCATGTCTGATTCTTTGTGGCCCCATGGACCAAAGCATGCCAGGTCCTTCTATCTTCCACTGCCTCTGGCATTTTTGCCAAATCCATGTTGATTGCATCAATAACACCATTCAACCATCTCCTTGCAGTCCAGAGGACTCTCAAGATTCTCCTCCAGCACCACAGCTCAAAAGTGTCAATTCTGCAGCGATCAGCCTTCTTTATAGTCCAGCTCTCGTTTCCATACATCACTTAAAAAGTTACTAACAAGCTTTAAATGGCATAATTAATTGCACATATATGGTAGTTCAGTTACACAGTAAGTGAGCACATTCTCATGCACTTTGATAGTCACGACCCATTTGAAGGGCCCAGAACAGAATACAACAGCACAGTGGTTAAATGGTTGTACTGCCACTAAAACTGTGTTCAATACCTGGGGCTCAATTTCAGGTAGCAGACACAAAGTTCACTCAGCTTTCCCTCCTTCCAAGGTTGGTAAATTGATTACCCAGCTTGCTGGGAGGGGGGCAATGTGTAGCCTGCTTAATTACTTTTAAACTCCCCAGAGAATGCTTTTAGTGCTGTAGGGTGGTATATAAGCAGCACACACTGCTTTTTATAATAGCACCACAGTGAAAAGTAACTAGTGCTTCATTCCTGACTCAGAGATGTGTTGGCTGTAGAGCATTAGAATGATCACAAGCCTCTCAGCCATCAGTAATTTACTTATGTTGGCAGAAGTGCCTTTGTATTCATAGAACCCGCATCTGACTCTGCCACCAGAACAGCGGATGCAGATATCTGCCACCAGATTCAAATGTCTGCCACCAGAGCTGCTCTGCCAACTAAGATGTTCTAGCAGGAAAAGCAGAAAGGGAGTAGAATTGGGAGGAGATGAGGGAGGCTCAAATCTGTGCCAAATCCATGCGGCCACCTCTAGAACCAAACCTCTGTGCCAGCCCAAATGTAGTCTTAAGTAATTTCCAGCATCCCCAAGTAAGGAAAGTTTTGATTTCACCACTGTTCAGCTGGACGAATATTGCCTCAGTGGGACCCTTTGCTTTCTTGGAGGTAGGATTGCACTTGGATGCTGCTACAGTCATGGGTGCAATCACAAGGCTATAAATACCAACGTGTCAATGACATGTGGAAGAGTTTTTGTAGCATTCCTTTGGCTCTTTTCTTCTCTCAGGTTAGGTGTCAAGCCTGGCACTTGATAGAAAATAAATTCTACTGAGGTAAGGGGTTACCACAACTCAGATCTGTAAATTTTTAATTTTTTTAAAAAGAACACAAAATGTCAACAGCTGCCCACTAATGACCAGAATTGTCTTTGGAGCAGATGAGGCATCTGCTTTACTTAAGGAGGAAGGCAGATAGATAGCTGCTGATTAGCAGCCTTTTTACTGAATTTTAAACATGCTTAATGAGTCTAGTATGCAAACTAAATCTCGAGAGAGAGATGCAGATCAATGTTTGGGGTTCTGTTTTACTCTCTCCATTTGTATGTTCATGGAATGTCTTTGTAGGAAATAGAGAAAGGGCTAAAGAGGTCAGTGAGTTGCCCATGTCAGAATCTGTACGCATCACGGGGTGGTCTTTAAATACATTGCTCTTTAAATATTTACAGTCTGCATGAAAGTTTAAACTGCACAGGGAACAGATGTTCTACCATGTGTTGATTCCCAAAGTCACTGGGATACTGTATTTTTTTGCATCTGGCATTGTGAAAGCTAACCCTGTTTAGGTTCATTTGGGTCTCACTTTTCCTTTAAAATATAAGCTGCCTTATCATGTTTATTTGAGAGGTTTCCCCCCCCCTTAAAATTACATAAATTTTAAGTTCTGCAGATGAATAAAAATGCTATAGTAGAATAGTGCAAGAAAGAGAAAGAAGATAAATTAGGGTAAAAGAAAGAATGTTACAAAGATATCTATAGTGCATCTAAACCTGTGTTATACTAAGAGTTTACATTTAGTTGGGCTTCTGGATGATCCTAGTTTCATCATATATAATGAATATGAGGTGCATACTAGCCCAGATTCCAATTGCTCTCTCCTTTTCTTAAAAGTAGGTCTCTAACCCGTATATTGCTTGATAGAGAAGGCAAAGGGTCCAAAGCCACTGCTACTGACTGCTCTTTCTGCCCCTGCAGTCATGTTCACAAAAACGACATTGGCTGAAATCCTGTAACATAAAGTTATACCACACAGGTTTGATGATGTCATCATCTGTGGCCATATTTTGGAAATCCTTCCTCACCTGGTATGTGCATAGCAGTGGGGAGGGCTTGGTTATTCTCTGCCCTCCCCCCATGATATTTATTATGATCCAAAACTTGAGTCCTCAAGGAAATCATAAAATTCATTTCTATTGTGGTTAGATTATTTTAATGAGGTAAACTAAGGCAAATAAGTGGGGGAAATTAACCCCTAAACAAAGAATTAGAAACAAATGATTCAAATTAAAAAGGTGTTGAGAGGAAAAACAATAATGATTCCTTTTAAAAGTCATCATGCCTCACCGCCCAAAAATGTCCATATATTAAAAGACATGGTAATTAAACTTGATTTGGGTTTCTAAAATGTCTGTGATGTCTACCATGAAATATAGAACAACGTTCATCCACTCAGCTGGGTTGGCATTCCTTTTCTTGCTTGCTATCACTTGCTCAGAGCTGCTTTTCATCTTGTCCGTTGTGAGTTCCAGCCTGTCTCTTTGCCTTTTGCCCATCAGATATGTTATTGAGTTGTCCAGCCTCCAGTGATTTCAAGCGATTTACTTGATGCAATTGTCTGCTCTTTTGACCAGTTAACTGCAGGATCTGCTTGCCTATCCATCTGTCTCTTAGAAACATCCAGGGAGCATTCTTGGATGCCAACAGGCCAGTGATGCCTGCCTGCCTGCCTGCCTGCCCCCGTTGCACCGTCAAATCACTGGTGCTCCACAGCTTGCTTGTGGGTTGGCAGTTGAATTCCAACACCTGCTTAGTTCCTAACACAAATTTTGTCCGTGCAAGCTTTGAGCAGTAAGAGATGACTTTCACTTATAACAGACATCAAGGTCGGGGGGAGGGGCACAAAGCAGGATATCTAACTGACTCCTCTACCACAAAGGCGCTGGGAGAGAAAATACACTACTGCTCTTGCCTTCGTAATGAGCAGGAGAAGCAGATGGACAGCTGACAGAGCTGACTCTTATAAATTAGACACTAATACAATACAGTACAATACAATACAATACAAAATACTAAAGCAAGTGTTCTTGTTGCAAAAAGCAATTGGTGCAAGAGTGGCTGTTTTCAAGGTCCCTGGTTCTTAAGAGTGAAGTTGCCATCTAGCCCTCTCCAGCCCATCTTCTCAGCTTTTAGCATTACACCCTTACCTGCTCTTCATAGTAGTTGATTGCTCACTCCAGGCATCCTTATGATAGTTAACATAAGGTTATGTAGCAGTCAGAAACAGAGCATCTGTTTTTGCGGCTGGCAGCTGACTTTGCACAACTCAAGATGATCCTAGAGACAACAAATGAATGAGTAGACTGATATTTCTCAAAATGTGGGAAATATTGCTCTCAGCTATTTGGAAACAGTATTTCATGAATATTCTAAAGGTGATCTAGTCTCACATCACTTGTTAATTGTCTGGGCTGTCTCAGAACATTTGCTGTGAAAAGCTCTTCTGTTTTTCTGGATTTTGGAGCCATCCCAGTGACTGCCAGGAAGAGGTGGTGCTTGCAACAGTGCAGCGTAAGTAGTAGGGGAGTACAGTACTAGGAAGACTAGATTGTATGGGTTTTTGATTGGATTTGCATTCTTAAAACATTGCATAAGAATGAATATCAAAATCATAATGGAGAGTAAACAAAGTTAAATACAAATTAGTGCAAATAATAAAACAAAAAAACTCCCTAAATAATAAAACCAAAGATAGCAAACAATCATGTTATGAAGTTCTTCAATCATGAAATGTCTGCACTTGACGAATCAGAATTGCAGATGAAAACACATGTTGAATGTGTTGCCATTATAATAAGTTTCCTCATGTCTTGCCAGTGGTGATGTTCTGATATAGCCAGAAATATTTATTTTATTTATTTATTTATTTTAGAGTAATTTTACCCTGCCTTTCTCCTTGGAAAAAGGACCCAAAGTGGCTTACAGAATGAGAGATAATATAGGGTCTAGTACAATTAAGACATATGCCCTATGCATATCCGATCTCGCCTGATTTTGGAAGCTAAGCAGGTCGGCCCTGGTTAGTACTTGGATGGGAGACCACCAGGGAATACAAGGTGTTGTAGGCGCTTGGAGTAGGAACTGGCAAGCCAATCCAGTATTCCTGCCAGAAAAACTCCATGGACATGTGGTCATGGAGTCAGTCACGACTATAACGACACAACACACAACACGCACAATTAAGACATGTTCAAGTATTGAGAACAGGGAATTGAAGGACATCTTATAGCATTAATAGACAACATTACATTAAAAATACAAAAGAACATAACAGTCAAAGGGGAGTAAAGTTCCATGTAAAGTTATGAGTGATGGAAACTAACATTGAAAACATAGTGTCAATGTAAGCCCATAAGATTATAAGTGGTTATATACACAAAGTCGATGTGATCATATAGATTCATATGAAAGACACATAGTAGGTAGTCCCATCATTCAGGGAAGGCTTCCCTGAAGAGAAAGGTCTTTGCCTGTTTCTGTTAAGACAGCAGAGATGGGGCATTCCTGGCATCCAGTGGGAGGGAGTTCCAGATCTGGGTGCAGCAGCCTAGAAGGCCCTTAAACTTGACTTGGAAGGAAGACTTGTCGCAAGGGCCCATCAGATTACCAAGAAAAGAGAAATCAAAGGGCACCCACCGCTTATGGTGCTGATCTGGTTCTGACTGGAGTGAGAAGGATTGTTGAAAGATCCTAAATCACCAGTTAATGAGGAAACTATCTTGAAACTCATGTTTGGACATTATGGCAAAACACAGATTTAAAAAACAACAGGTTCTTGAAAGGGAAAAAATAGAGAACCAAATTAGATCTTTGTGTTAACAGAAATGACAAGCTTGTAAAAGAAAAAGAAACTAGAAATGACTGAAAATGTCTGGTGTTCCTTATTTTATGTCAGGCACACTCCACGTATACACAGAGACCATGTAGCAACAAGTAAAGGGGATGGATACAAGACGAGAACTGAGCTGCTTGTGCTCAGGAGATGTAGGTGGTGTTGGATTTCTATCTTGGATTTTAAAAAGATAGTGTTATTTATAAAACTGCCTTCTCCAGTCCTGAAGGCACAGTACAGCCTGACGGCAACAAAACATGTACAGGCTGCATAAACAAAATATAGCATTGAAATAACCCATGGAAAGAGAAGTAGAGAGAAAAGGCCAATCCTAGTTTTTGCTCATGTAACATGCACAAAAGTACTGTGCTCGAGAATATACAAACAATGAAAAAACTTTTTTGCTCAGACACAAATAAAAGGGAATCTTCATATAGTATGTTAGGTTGATGTGTGTTCTAGATACAGTATCTGTTATCAGTGAAAGGAATATGTTCTGGAATTTTTCTTTTTCTTTTCGCCATCCTACGTTAATCTTGTAGAAACTGCTGGATAGCTCAGTGGCTTAGATCTCTGGCTGTGAAGCCAGAACTTGAGAGTTCAATTCCTCAATGTGCCTCCTTGACAGGGACTGGACTCAGTGATCCACTGGGTCCCTTCCAGCTCTGCAGTCCTAAGATGATGATGATGATGATGATCATCATCATCATCATCATCATCATCATCATCATCATCCTTATTAAACATCCTGGACCTTTGGAATCCAAAAGATGTTTTCAAAGTAGGTTCTTTGTGGAAGGCAGGAACATACAAGAACACAAACATTGAGACAGCATTGCTAATCGTATGATGCAGAGATAGTGCTAGGTGAGATTCCAGTGTCTTTAGCAAACAGCATGGCCCCGTGCTAATAATGATGTGGGACCAGTTGGATTTTAGTGGTGTGTGTTGCCCCTAGTTCTTGTTGGTGCTCTAGCAATGGCAGCAAGAACTTACTAAGATTTCAAGTTACCCTTTCTGTTTTCCTAGGCTGTTTTTATGGATGTTACAGTTCTACCCCCAAATCAAAGACTGAACTCAAGCACGCCATGTTATGTTCCTATATCTATTGAACTTTTGACTTGCAGTTAGGCATGGGCATTTCATTTCGGAAGTGGTCCACTTCTGGAACAAAATGCAGGAGCCCAGCTGGTCTTCGGAACCAGACCAACCCTCCGGAATGAATTCAGCCAATCCTTTACCTTGCTCTGGGCTCACACAGGTCTAAAATCCCAATAAGGAAGAAGCCTCTGAGGTCCTCTTTTCTTCTCTGTGGCACTGGCTAATCAGGAGCTGTGCAGGAAAATGCATCATCCCACCTCCCTGTTTGATTGGCCAGTGCCAGGCAGAAGGAAATAAATAACATTATTTCAATTCTATTATTGTAATAAAACTTTATTAGTTCTATTTAAGCCGAGTGATACCGAGTTCAATGCCTTAGAGTTGGCTATCTGGAGACTGTTATAAAGGACTGAGCGAGAGGACAACCACACACACATGGGAGCAGCTCTGGTTGGTGGCAATGAAAGAGGAAGAGAGGAAAGAAGATTGCTAAAGAAAAACATGTACTGTACATTCCTTTTGATGATTTGAAGAAATTAATAGTCAAGTGAGAAGGCAAAGGAAGGTTTGATATTGGTATCAAAGGGGTGCATCATATTGACAAAGATTTTACTTCTCACTATGGAAGGAGGTGCAAAAATAATATAAAGATACTTAGTTGTGCACAACAGCCGCTGTCTGAGGAGCTTCATGGTATGGTGAGAAGTTACTCCAGCTTTTCATCTGTTTGATACTGAGTGTTGAGTGTGTTAACAAGAAAGGATGCTGTACGTCACACACATCCCATCTCCGCTGCCACAGGTAGTAGTTGTAGATCTGAAAGCTTTCGTGAAGGCTCATACCTTATATAAGTGAAGACTGACAATTTAAACTTTAATGTTCTGGAAGTTTACTGCCCTTGAACTTGTGACACAGTATTTGGTCAAATAACAGTTTCGTAGAATTACTCTGTGCATTATATCTAGACTTTTTCATGGAAGAGTTATCTCCTCAGTAGAGCCAAGGGGTATCAGGACCCATGTTTTGGAAAACATAATGACTTGATAAGGCACAGGTGCTTCCACGTCAGGCTTCTATTCTACAATCAGCCTGACTCATTCACTGGATTTTACAGGGCATCCAGACCACAGTGTCTTCCATTTGTAATTCTTCTGTGTCTTCCCACTACGTTTTCTAACCTTTTCTCTTGTCACCAGTACAGCCTAGCACCTAGTCAATTAGCAGTGGCAAGTCATGCAACCTTTACCAATAGGATTCCAGACTTTGTTAGATCCGTCCAGGGGAGTTTGGTGTAATTATATTTTTCTCCCTGGTTCAGCATTTTCCTGGAACCACTACAAAAACATAGCCAGTTTGTGCTTACTTCTAAATTTAGATCTCACCGCTGGATGAGTTAAGAATTGTGTGTGTGTGTGTGTGCGTGTGTGCACGCACGCACGCGCGTGCGTTTTAAATTAAACTTATATTTAAAATCACATGTGTCAGTGAGTAATATAAAATGACAGTGACGGGTGGGTGGATAGTATAATAGGTGACAAGAAACTACTCCACTAAGGAAGAGAAGCAAATGAATTCCAAAGCAAAGGTGGCAATCAAAATTTGAAGAGTTCCTCTCAATCAAAGTGTAAGAATATAAAATTAAGAGTTATAAAGAAGAACCTCTGTTTCCCCAGTAACAGTTTAACAGTGTAGTCCAGTAGGACTTACTCTATTTCAGACTTACTGATCTCTGTAAATCACAGATGTCAGTTCTTGTTGCTCCTGCACAAAACACAAAACTCCTCAAAACATTGTGGATCCTAAAGGTCCATTAACCCAGTCCCCTGTATTGTACATGTTCCCCCACCCAATGGGATCCTTGGTTCCCTTTCAGGTGCAGCAGGGAAAACATCCCTCTCAGAGAGTTCTTCAGCCTGTTTCAGCTTCAAATTGTATAAATACTCTTTACATTGTCTCCCTGTCCTTCACCATCTTCTTGTCCTCATTTTAAGCCATCCATCCTAAAAAAAGAAGAGAAAAGAAATGTGGTCAAAAAGTATGTCACTTGCACTAACAAGGTATTCTTCACTGACCAACACTTGAAAATGGCTTTACTGCTTGGTTGAGGGGCATCAAACGCAAAACTTCCAGGTTTGTTGAAAGTTCATTAAAGCCATGATAAAAAAATGCCACTGTCAGCTATAGTTCTGTTTTTGGGAGAAATCGGCTTTTTTAAGAATGGAAACATCAACCTTGCTGTCTCACCTCAAGGCCATTTAGGCAGGGCAAATGGGGGCAAGGTTGCAGGGAAGACCGCAGATGTCCTTGACTTGTAACCTCACCTTTTAACTTTGTCTTGGTGGAAGCCATTTGTGATCATTCTCTTAATGCAGTGAAGATGCTTCATACATACGGTATTTAGGGAGGCCCTACTGTTGCAGATCTGAAGCCTGGCACGAAGCACTACATTTTCTGGAACTAAGCCTTATGGCTCAATTTATACCTTTGATGTATTCCTTTCATTTTGGCCAATTTCCATTCTATTGAAGCAGATTTAATGTTAAAAGGGTTCTACTAAGATCCATAATGTTCCCACCTTGGAGGCCATTTCAATTATGAAACTTAAACTTCATTATACGGGACAGAGCAAGTGGTACTGTTGGTGTTTGAAGGCGCAGGCCTCATCCTAAAGGGTTTGCTGTAGAAGGACTGCACAAAATAGGCCCAAGTGATCGAAAAGGTAGGAGTAAGAAAAACCAGCCACTGAGGCAATAACACGGGCTTAATTCATATTCTGTTCTCTTCACATAATACCTTCTGATTGACTTTGCTTTAAGTATACATTTCAGGCTCTGTTGGCCTCAACTGGCTGAGTACAACAATTGCTCGCATTTGATTGCCATCCGCAGAGCTGGTAAAGGTCTTTTATTGCTTTCCTTAGTGCAGTGTGCTCATTTCGTCCAATATTAAACTCCTGCTTGGATTAAAAATTAGGCTCAGCTGGATTTACTCCCTTCTTGATTTAATGACTGCCTACAGTCAGTGAAGGTTGCTCTGATTTTAAATTGTGGAAACTCCTGTTTGACAAGGACCTGTTGCTCTTTTTGAGGGACAGTGCTGTTGACTATTAATGGCTGTAACAAAGGCAAAAGATTTCTGTTCAGGCTATAGATACTGTTGTCTGCCTAACGAGCCTATTCAGGCCATTGTTCATTTTATGAGCCTCAGGGTGACAAGAGGTCAAAGCTGACTATAAGATGGAAGACTTGCACTAGCTGTATTCAGACTGATGAAGCTGTTTGGATGAGCAGCGAAACTTTTCTGTCTCTCAAGAAAAAGAAGTCCAGTAGCCATGACTCAACTTCCAGATAAACTCACCTGGATGACTGAGAATCTTCACAGACATAAACCTCTTCTCTCACCCACCCCGCCAAACTCACTCCTTCTTTTAATTTTTAAAGAGAGTAAGTTGAAAGGTTTTCTTCATATACATAAGAGGTTTGTTTGCAGGGAAAGGAATGATTTCTACTGCTTGTTCATACTACTACTTCCTGAGTTGAAACTGCTGCAAGATAGGCATAGCTCTAAAACATGCCTGAGCATCAGATTATCCCTCTGCTTTAAATCACTGTTAGCCCCAAGGGTAGGGTCTGCTGTGTTAACGCATCTTGCCCCAACACAGTACATTTCAATATCAGGCGTGGTTGACCTGATGTTTCCATTTCTGAAGTGCCTTCTCATCTAAATTGGCAACAACAACAAACACGAAGATCCACTGCTTCAAATGGAATCTGCAGCGTAGACAGAAGGAATGGAATGTCCCTTTAGCAGAGCCTTATTAAGATGAAAATACATACTGGTTCTGGGGATAAATGGCTTAAGGAATGGAGAGGCATGCAGAAAAATTTGTCTGTAAAATTCATTGTTTTGAATCTTCTTGTGTAGTGGTGAGTGATAGTTAGTAAGATATAGTAAGAATATTTATCCAACATGCAGTACTAAAACACAAAAGAAATGGTCTCTGCACAGTAATGTAGCATGTCGTTGGAATGATAAGACTCAATGCAAACTTAATTGCAAACTAAATATATAAATTGCAAATTTAATATATAAATACAGGATTAGAGACAATACCAGAGAACTAAGATCCAAACTTCTATCAGGCTGAATCTTAGAATCCAATAAAACAATCACCAATTATGCTTAAAATTGAATACAATGAAAAATGCAAGTTAGGAGTAAGGGTGGGACCTCAGCCGTACAACAGGTCATGTGACAGTAGAGATCTTAGGCTGCTGGACCCATAGCAGGACTGAATGGAGAATGGGCTCTGTGCTCCTTGCTTGTGAAGCCCACATATATTCTTAGCATTTTTTCTCTGAAGCTTTAAAATTGAGATTTTGACCACAGTGGAGGAAAGAAGAAAATAGCAAAAAGAAATGGAGAAGTCTGTGAACAAGTGACGAATGCTGAATTTCTAGCATCTGAAATGGCATTCCTCCCCCATTTAAAAAGAGAGAGAAAAGGAAAAATTGATTAGACTGAAATTCCTTGATGAACCTCAAGGAATTAAACAATGCATGAAGTGGCCTAAGGGGTATGGAGTAGGTTGCATGAACTGATGGTTGTCAACCCTGTTGTTTCATTTGTAAATAAGTCAGGAGATGATGCAAAAGCTGAGGAAGAGAAAGGTTTGAGGAGGGACATGAGGCAAGATTGAGAAGTGGCATGGTTTGAGTGTCCCTGAAAGTAGATCCAGATATAAGAGGCAGTTATTAGGAGAGTTGGAAGAGCACTTTAAGACTGAATATTAGAGATGGGCACGACTAGGGAAAATGACGTTTTCGAGTTGTCGTGTGTCGGAGGCAGCCCGTTTCGGCTCGTTTCCGTTTTTCGCGAAAAATCGCAAAAATTAGTCGGTTCGTTTTTTCATTTTTTCATTTGCGTTAGTACTGGTTTTTTTGGGGGGGGTAGCGGGCTCCTGGAGGCACCTCTGTGGGGTGGGTGCCTCCTCTGGCCCACTATAAAGGGAAAGCAGGCTCCTGGAGGCACCCGTGGGTGCCTCCTATCCTCACCCACTAGGAAGGGGCAACAGCAGGCTCCAAGAGACCCCTCAACATGGGGGTCTCCCCTCCTCACCTGCTGCTGCAAAATGGCATGCATAGCCATATGGATATGCATACCATTGCAGACAGTGTGAGACCAGTCCACTGGTATGACCCTCCGTCAACGACTGGGTCACACCTGCCATGTCCCACAAAGAAGGGAATCGTACTTGCGTGTAGTGCAATGCAAGTAGATCTGGCTATGGGTTAAGGTGGGTTAGTGCAAGGACTAGGGTTAGGCTAGTGATGGGTAAGGTTACGGTGGGCTAGTGGATTGCACCTCTGGATGCCTCTCTGACCCACTAAGAAGACAGTCTGTGACGTATGGCATGGCGAGTCCGGCTGCCCAGGACGGGGGGGGGGAGGCGGGACCCCCCCTCCAGACCAGAAACTACCCCTCCGGTAGGTGCCCTGCGCCCTTAGTCAAGACAGAGCAGGCATTTTTCCGCCTGCTTTTTGGCCCGGGAATGGGTGGGGGGAGAGTTTAAAAGTTTTTTCCTGCGCCGTCCGTGCCGCTTGCTTGCGCTTTAATTGCAGCGGCCGGTGGCGAGACTGGGCTTTTTGCTGGCTGCAAGCCTGCGGCGAGTCCCACCAGAGCAGCCCAGGACGGAGGATGGGGGGGGAGGCCGGGGACCTCCAGAAACAACCCCTCTGGTAGGTGTCCTGAGGCACGGCAGGCATTTTTCCGCCTGCTTTTTGGCCGGGAACCGGGTTTTTTAACTTTTAAAAACTTTTTTTCTGTGCCGCGTGGCATCGCGCGATGCAAGTAACGAGCACGACAAATCAGACCAAAATTGTTCGTTCGTCGGTTCGAGCTCGAAATCTGGCGGAGTAATTCCCGTTACCGTTTCCGTAGAGTAACAGAACCGAGTAACGGAAACGGAAACGGGAATACCGCTAAGTCGTGCCCATCTCTACTGAATATAGAACCCTTGTGTGCCCGAAGAAGTTGAACTGGAGGCTAGAGACAGATGTTTGCTTAAGATCAAGCCTCATAGCCATTTCTGGGAGGAGTGCTGCACTTCTGCACTTCACCGAGCAGGTAATCCAAGCCTGCTGGGAGGGTAAGAAATGCAGCAGGCAGCTTGGAGGAGGGAAGGTGAAGTTGTCTCATCTTCTGGCAATCCCTCAGGAGACTAGTACAGTGGTACCTCGGTTTACATACACCTCAGTTTATGAAATTTTTGAATTTTAGGAAATTTAGAAAATACAATGCCTCAGTTTATGAACATTTTATATGAGAAACACCAGTTTACATTTTTTTCATGAGACATTGCAAAAAAGGTTTACCCAGGATGCATTGCACCCCTGTAGTTTGTGGGTAGCACGTGGCATCAAGTGTGGAGATGTGGGAGGTGTTGAAGCGGTTTTTGCATTGTGTTTTGGAGTCACTCTGGATTTTTTGCAGCATTTTTTGGACTTTTTCAAACTTTTGGGTGCATTTCTCAAGCGGTAGAAAGGTAGGGAGGTGAGCTTTGTCATTTGCCTACCTTTTACTGTGCATTCTGCATTATGGGGTGGTTTCCATGCCAGCTCATGTGGACAGATTTTTGGGGTTTTCATTAGCTTGTGTGGATAGACTTTGGGCTCTTAGACTGGAGCACTGAGAGGCTGGATATGGGTGTTTTAAAAGTTGATGTGTGATGTTTGAAATGTTATTGCTTGATTATGTCCCTGTACAATATTTATGCCTATAAAGTGCACTTTATAAAGAGTATTGAACAGATAAAAAAACTTTTTCTGTCCTTTTTTTTACCTCCAGAATGGATTAATATTTCAGTACATTCCTATGGAAAATCACGCTTTGGTTTATGAATTTTTCGTAATACGAAACATCCTGGAGAACGCATTAATTTCGTAAAGTGGGGGACCACTGTAATTAATTTTAGAAGGTACTGCTCGTGCAGGCATCTTTACAAGGTCAGGCAGTAAGGTCACAGTCAGGAAAAATGGAAAATAAGGCAGGAGCCATGGAGAGCTGTGCAGGAAGACTGAGGAACTAATGCTGAACCTGGGGAGGGGGGATTAGTAAAAGATAGAGGAGCATTTTATGCCCCACGTAGTCAGGAAATTGAACATTTGGGGTAGTGTGGGTCTTTGCAGATCAAAAGGAAGAATAAAGTTGCAGCATTTATCAAAATATAAGATGTCCAGAGGAGACTTTCTCAAACTTGGCCATGATAACTACCCTTAAAAATCAAAGGGTTGTGTTAATTTTTGACCATAAATGAAAGTATGTCTAGATGGCAAAACTAGTCAGAGAGCAAAATGTGCTGCTTGTATACCATAGTGCTTAAAGCACTCTCTGGGCAGTTTATGCATCAATTATTCAGGCTGAACATGCCCCACCCCCCGCGACCTGGATGCTCAATTTACTGACCTTAGAAGGATTGAAGGCTGAGTCAACCTGGAACTGGATACCTGGGATTGAACCCCAAGCTATGAGTACAGTTTTAGCTTCAGTGCAGCAGTTGAACCACTGCATGTGAGGCTCCTTCTTACTCCTTGATCTTGTTGTGACATCGCTTTACAGAATGAAGGTCTTCATTACCCTATATTATTGCAGTAGAGGCAACATCAAGTACCTCTAATACATCATTGTCAAGTTATGTTCTATTTATGTTCCTATATCCCAGTCCCTTGTGTGGAAGCATCTTCGATATTTAAGTTGTCTGACATAAATTGCATAACATTTCCCCTGCATATGTCCAACCATGCAACTTACCAGCAAGTGTGTAGGTTGAAGGCGATGTAAAACAAAGAAAAAGAAAAAGAAAAAGTGAGTTACTTGTTTTCTTGAAGTTAAGGTTGGTCTTCTAAAACTCCTTGGTTGGAAAGTGTACCAGGCGATTGTGGCTGCTCCAAGAGAAGACCCTTTTTATGCAGTCCTGAAGGCACCCCTGCCTCCATCAAATTTAATGAGTAAACGAACTCACACAAGAAAATGTGCTGCCTCAGGGTGGCTCAGACAGCAGCCACGGGGACCATTTTGTGAGAAAACAGAAAGGAGAGAAAGATATGCTGCGAAAACAGATCAATGGCTTAGATAAGGCTGTCTAAATTATATGGTGTGAATCACACAAAGGGAACAGGTCAGAATGTCTTCCATGAAATGGATTGTGGCTGCTGCCATACTGTGAAAGTGTAGGACAGGATTCTTGATAGCCGCCTGCATAATATTCTTGTAGAATGGCTGAATGCCTGTCTTTAATCAACAGTCAGCTCATTTGGAAGTTACCCAGAGTATGGAAGCTACTAAGCAGTGAGTTGCTTGTAGCTAAATTATTTTCCTGATAAGAGAAGTAGAGTTGCACTATTTATTTATTCATTTGTTCATTCGTTCGTTCGTTCGTCCGTTTGTTTATATACTACATCATCTGACCTAAGGTCACTTATAACTAGACTTGTATAGATTTGTGTTTTTTAAATTACAACTTCCAGAATTTTATTGATTGATTGATTGATTGAATGAATGATTGATTGATTGCATTTTTATACCGCACCAATTTTCCAGTCAACCTGGCCATTATGGGACATTCTGTGACTTATAGTCCAAAAACACACATCTCTAATTAGAAATGTAACTTAAGGAGGACTCACTCTGTATTCATTCTAACTGTAATTTATTTTATTACTGAAGAGATGTAGCCTGACTAGTTTTTTGTGCTGCAGGTTGTTTCTTTTTCTCAGTTTCTCTTTAATATTTTCCTTAAGGAATATATTTTTCAGCATGTTCTCCTTCCCCGAAGTTTCTGAATCTCTCCAAATTATCATTTTCTACAATTATTTCTGGAATATGTTTTAAACAGTTAGCTATGTGATAATTTTATATTAGGTAGACCTAAGCCCCCCCCCTTTTTATGGTGCATACCATAAATTCTTTCTGCTTTGCTCTTGCAAGGCATTTCTTAAAGGGCTGCTCAAGCCTGAGGCTTTCCCTGCTGAAAACACGAAGTCGATCCTGCAAAAAAAAAAAAAAAAAAAAAAAAAAACAGAAGAGCGAAACAGCATGTTCAGTTTGGGTTCTCTTCCACCCCACCAAAGCAGAGAGGAGTATTCAGAACAGGGAAAATAAAGAAAACAGTGGCGGGGAGGAGAACTCAAGGCGGATTTATTAATTTTATTAATTTGGGGTTTTGAAAGGGGGGCATCTATAGATGGAAAAATATGGTAAGACCATTGGCTAGAATCAGGGAGGGGAAAGAGCAACTTTTTTAGACTATGGAATCCCACAGCCAATGTAAAAGTTCTGAGAACTCTGGTCCAGAAATAATTTTCCTCGGCTTCCTCCATGATTCTACCACCATGACTATACACAAGGCAAACTCTCCATGAGATGCCGGAGCTGCCTTTCAGAAACCACTCTGCTCTTAAGGAACTGTCCTTGTGCTTCGGATGTAATCCAAAGCTTTGAGAATGTACCAGCATCCCTTTTAAAAGCAGTGTCGAGTGGCTCAGGCAACCAAACTGCTGCTTTCCAATTACAGCTCCCATCTTCCCTAACCCAGATGGCCCTGCTAGTTCGGGAGGATGGGAGATGAGAGAAAACATCTCTGAAGGGATGTGGCTTGGGGGCGTTTGGCTTAAAAGTGACTGCAGTTTCCCCCCAGTGAAATGCGACAGGAAATAACCCCTGGGAAAGTCAAATAGTATGGAAATATAACAAGGAATTAGAAAGGCCAATTGCTGGAGCAGAAGTTGGAGCACAGAATAGGTATCCAAAAAGATGCAGGGTGTGTTGAGACCTGTTGAAAGTGTATGACATTATGTCTTATGTTGTTGTTTGTTTTTACACCATAGGAGTTGGGGCTCATTATTTTGTCCTTGAAAAAGGTCCAGAATCCAAGTTTCCCACAGGCATATATCAGACAAGCTGACACCATTTGTGCACATTTTTGTTGGGTCAGTGCATGCTGCCCAACAGCAGCCTAAAGCATGTTCATAATCCAACACCTCCTCCACCCCTCCACCCCTACTTGTGTTCATAGGGAGAAAATTTATTTTGCTAACTTGCTGCAGATGGCATCATTTGTTCCTGCAAAGAATGTGGTGCCAGAGCATATAGAGTTGGCATAAAACTGAGAAGCTGCTTTGGCAGAGAAGCGACTGAGGAACTTTTTTGTAGAAATGGAGCCTGGCTATAGCTGCTGGTTGGCTTTTCACCCAAGAGGTGAAAAGGTATAATCCTTTGATCCGTGTGGGTATCTTGCTTGACCTGACTGAGTGAAAATTCATTTGTTTTGCTCAACCACATTTTTTAGCTCTAGGAGCCCATTGGCATCACTTTTCCACTAAGCCAACTTCTTTAGAAACACTTGTATGACTTGGCTATTTATAGCCCATGGCAGTTGCCCAATGAAATCAAGCTCCGTTCTCCAGACAGAAATTCAATCAAGGATGGAATAAGTTACGAAGGAAATTATTTTCAAATTGGCACTGGGGCACAGACTAACAAATTAAGCTGTGCACTTGTAATGCTCCAGCTTTTTTGTGCTTCATTAAAAAAAGCCTTCAAGCGGCATACACAAAGCCTGCGGAGGCTTTCAGAACCCCTTGAGGAGAGCAGGCTGAAAGCAAAGTACAGGAAGAACATTGTTTTCTGTCAACAAGCATTGTGTAAGCTGCCTGCATTGAAGTCTATAAATGTTGCACTTTACCAACTGAACGGCAACCCGATAAAGAGACAAGTTCTATATTGTAGTCATTTAATCACGTACCTTCAAGAGAACTGCATGAGTTTTATGACTTCATAGAGAAGTTAACATCCAGCGCAGGAACAAGTTAGATGCATGTCTGTAGAGGAGTCTGGCTGATAGGGGATTTACCATGCCAACACTAGCAGGAGTTGAGATCTTTAGGTCTTGCTAAGGTCTGGACTCTAGGTGGAGACAGCTGTAGGATTGGCCTCCAATACCAGTACTCTGAATGCCAAGACCCTGACCTTGACCTTGACCCTGGTCCTGGCCCTGACCCTGACTCTTGCTTCACTGGCTGCTCATCACCCTTCTCTGGGATTGGGAGTTCAATTTTCCCCTGTGCCTCCACAGGCAGAAGAGTCACCCTGTGTGGCCTTGGACAAGCTGCACAGTCCCAGGGTGCCTCTAGAAGGAGGCAATGGCAAATTACTTCTGAGTAGTCTCTGCCTGGAAATCCCTAAATTGTCTTGACTTGACAGCGTATTATTATTAAGATGAAAGGATTAAGAACAACAATAATAAAATTAAAAGACAACAGAGGAAGTGACAGTAGAGGGCCATTAAATAATGAGTAGTATGGTATATTCTATTATGCTTAAAACAAAGTTTTAATCAACTGTTAAATTCTAAAACAGACTGTAAATCAAATAAATTGTTGGTCTATACAATAAGTAACAGGAAATTAGCTATAAATTCATTGCTGTTGGATATTGAGAATGACAGTTAGGAAAAATTAATAAAAGGACTATGTCATAGTAAGGTCTACTTGCCACTATGACCAAAATGTTTTTAAAAAGCGAGAGGGGAGCTAGATTTTCACCATATGGTTAAAAAAGTGAATTTTTACCCTATGTTCTAATAATCCTTGCAGAAAAACTGTAGGGTAGGCAAATGCTATTAGTGCCACAGAAAGGATGAGATCCACAGACTGATCTGTGTAAATCGTGACAAAGGTACAATTTATACAAGTGTTTTTTCTTAGCATAGGTGCTAAGAACATGGTGCCACACCAGTTATTTTACAGCTAAAACTTTTAGATTGTGTTAAATTTACTATATTTTGGCAGATACATTCTGATTTCTAACTCTTCACATGTTTCTTTCCTTTTATCCTGCTTTACTCCTGAACCTGTTTCTGATACATTGGGGAAACAGAGATGTATCATGCTATCCCAATAAGTTCTTGCTTTCAGCAGTTGTGTGATTTGCAAATATCTGGGGCAATGGAACTGTTTGCCACTCGTTTAATAGGACATGTTCATAATATGTCAGTGCCTGGCTGTTTAACAGTGAGATAGTTCTCAGAATTCAGGCTACTCTCTGAATGAAATTGACAGCTGTCAAAACCAATACTTCCTTCATGCAGCAGCTGTTGCAGCTGCTGAATGCAGCCACTCTTGAGGATGATGAATTCTTTGAAAATTCAGTTCATATGTCATGGCTGAAAAGCATTATAGGTACTCAAGTAGACTATAGATATTGTTGGTTTTATACTCCATCTGTTTAATAAAAAAGACTTTTAATGTATGCAAATCCAATAACTATTATTTAAAACAGTGTTTCAAATAACAGTGATGCTGTTTTTGTAGTAACAATGAATCACAGTGATGTTTGGCTTTGTTTTTATCTCTCCGCCCTTGCCCTAATTTACCTAGGTCTACCTTATGGATGGGAAGAAGCCTATACAGCAGATGGGATCAAATACTTTATCAAGTAAGTACTGTTGCTGCTCATCTGAATATTTATTAGTGTAAGAAAACATATTTTGAGCAAAGAAAAGCAAGACTTGAAATGTTCTGGTTAGCATTGGCTCAAATCCTGTTGTTTAGTATAGTAAATTGAATTAGAGTAGTCTCACTGAATAAATTGGTATTTGGTGAGTCAGCTCCCCCATGAGTTCCATTGATTCAAATAGGACTACTTTAGTTGTGACATACTTTAACATATTCCAGGCAAAAAATCAAAACAAAACAAAATAAAACACCGAAACATGTGGCACCTTAAAGACTATTATATTTTAATGTAAGCTTTTGTGGACACATCCACTTCTGACATATAGTAGCAGAATGAGGTGTTTACTTTAACATAGTAAATCACAGTTAGAGTAGATCCCCATTTATTCAGTAGGCCTATGAGTTACTACACTAAAAAACAGGATTTGGGGCAGTGACACTGTGGCTTTATTCTCTTATACGGGTATTACAATAAATGTGCATCCTTTATTATAGGCCTGCCTAAAGTCCGGCCCGGGGGCCAAATCGGGCCCGTCAGGCCATTCTGAGTGGCCCGCGGCTGGCTGGCCCGACCCTTCCTCCCCCTTCTTCACCCCATGATTTTTTAAAAGAAAGTGGGTGGGGCTTGCAGTGGGGTGGCAGGGTTGGGGAGCAACCGGCCCCTGACACATTCTCAGCCACCAAATCTGGCCCTCCTTACAAAAAGTTTGGGCACCCCTGCTTTATTATCTTCACCTAGCTAAGTTTTGGAAATATAAGAATGAAAAACTTTCTAGAACTTTCTGATTATAAGATTAGGATGCTAAAATAAAATTTAGCTACTCTTTTTGAGATACATTCAAGAAACCAATGGTTTCTAAGAAGTTAAGATCTGAGTCTTCATGTGGATGTTAAGATCACCCAGGATAAAAAGTCTGAGGGAGCTCAACAGTGCCCTGGAGACAAGGGTTGCCAGCTCCAGAAGGGAGAATGCAAGGGCATGGGAGTTCAGTACTAGAGATGGGCACGAAACAAGCAATTTTTTGTTTTTGTTTTCGTTTTCATTTTTAAACGAACCGAAACGGACCCCAGGAATTTTGTCATGTGTTTCGTTTTCGTTGCGCAAATACATTGAACTGTAATAAATGCTAACGAAAGGAGCAATTTTTCGTTTTCGTTTTTTGTTTTGTTACGTAACGAAACGAAAACGAATTTTTTTTCAAAAATTCACGAAAAACGAAAACGCACTGAACGGACCCCCTAAACGACAAACGAAACACCATTTTTTTGAGTCGTGCCCATCTCTATTCAGTACACAAGCACAATCCCAAAACCTTCCCTGGTCTCAGTTGACATGTGGACAGCCTCTAGACCTGGTATTGCCAATGCCAAAAGCCTGACAGCCTTGAAAAATATTTTATAGACAATGGCTACCTCCATCTGCCTCTCCCATCTATCTTGGTGCTGGATGTAGTAACTAGGTGGGTAGATTAGAGATAAGACTATTCCATATTCAGAGCCCATGCAAGTTTCTATTATACAGGCCATATCTGCCTCTTCATCCAGGATCTTATCATGGATGTTGGGATTTATTTGAGGCACATCTGGCATTCAACAGCATTAGAGATAGAGTGAAGGACCAACTAGACTTGAGTCTGAGAGCTGGCTGCAGTAGGAGTAGAAGGGACCGCCTCCAAACTTCTGTCCCTCTTTCTTCTAGACCTGGTGGTTACTGCGCCAGCAGCATACCTCCCTCTGGCCATGATCATTAAAATAACAGACAGCACCTCAGTGGGATGCAGCTTTTTATCACTCCCTGAGAGATGTAATTTAAAGTGCCGAGTGCAGAAGGAGAAAAATAAATTAATTATGAACTCAATTAAATTCATAGATTGAAGAATTAGAATATAATTATAATAGAATAAAAATAGAAATAGAATTAAAATTAGAAAGTGAACTCTAAAATCCGGGAATCACAACTAGCTTTCCTCAGACTGACAAAGCTATTTGGATGAGCAGTGAAACGTTTCAATCTCTCAAGAAAAGAAGTCCACTTGTCATGACTCAACTTCCAGATGAACTCACTTGGATGACTTAGAATCATCACAGACAAATTAGAATATAATGAGTTTCTAATAATTAATTTTTAATTTTTAAGTTAATTTATGATACATTATTTAAATATGACTAATTTATCTGCTGTTTAGCTAGTTAATTATAAAAATGAATAGGTAAATATTTTTTTTCTACCTCCCTTTAAACTGAATGCTATAAACAAAGAGATAGAGGACAATGCAGTGGGGTTGAGAGTTAAATTAGATATTAAATATATACATTTGAAACATATTAAATATTTGCACAAGTTAATAATATTACCTAAATTCATTCATTCATGGATGGTGAATCATTTATTATTCTTCATAAATTCATATGTATATTAACATTAATTAATTAGAGAAGTCGTAATTTATAATTCATTTTATCATGGATATTACCAAGTTGCATAGTGTTCTTAATCCAACTAAAAAATCAGATACCACTGATCACATATGCCCTCTCGAACACTCTGTCTGAAGGCCCATTTGATATTAAATCCCTTCTGTACCAGCTATCCATTTAAGATCCAGGATTGTAATTGTAAATGTGTTCTAACACCAATCCAAAACCAATTGAGTAATATCTTATTTGGGTCTGGAATTAAGGAGTTTGGGTGTTTTGATTTTTGTGTTTGTTGTTGTGAAATAAAATGTTTAACGCCACCTACTTTTTTTATTTGGAAAGAATCCAAGCTCCAAGGGGATGAAGCATTTATCCTCAAAAATGGCCTTTCAAAATGGGAAAACAACAACGTTGTTTTCATCATGTGCATGCCTTGTACAAGTTTGCCCTCAAGAGCTTCGTGAAATGATACATTTTATACGTTGCTGGACACAAGAAGGAGATATTGAGAGGCTTGCAGGGTAATTGTCATAGAAACAGAGGAAAAATACAGATTTTCTATAAAGAGGGGGAAAACTGATGCACAGTATTCTAAAGAAAGTAACGAAATGACCATCCTCCAGAATGAGAAACATTTTGTTATGTATTTTCAGGAAATTAGCTTATAATGTTTTAAGGCATTTACAGAGTACTTCCCCTTATCTTAGAAAAACAGTTGTATTTTGTTATAGCACCTGGTAGGTGGGTGTTGTTGTTATTGTTGTTGTTTCACGTATGGGAGGAGGCAGACTGTGCGCTATGTCATGTGTTTGTGCATGTGTACACTTGTGCCTACATAGACCCATCCTTTGTGGTAGTACTGAATCATCCCTTCAAAAATGTGCCTGCACTCTTCTCAATGTAACAAGAGCAAACTGATATCATCAAAGCAGAACAATTAAGGGGGAAATGTGCATGTGCAATGGGATGTCATCTGCAGTTGACCAAAATGTGAAATGATCTGCGCAAAGGAATGCTATTTATTCCAAGATCACTTCTGAGACTTCGGGTGGAGGTGACATTGAGACGATGCTGCAGCAACTCACCAACCTGATACACGCTGTCAGACATCACAAAACTTGAAAAGGCAGAATCCTCTGGAGAGAACTGGGTTTGCGTTTTTGCAGGGCAGTGTTAAAATGCAAAGAACTGAGATCAATCTCATTTGCCCATTTGTTCTTTTGGACTGAAGTAATTAAAGGGTTTTCTTAATCATTTCCCTTTTGGGCGGACAGGTCCTCAAAGAGTTTGACAGATGGAAGGCTTTTTGAAATGGATATAATAGACCTGAGAGAGATTTGGCCTTTGTTGGAGGATCTTCTGAAGTTAAATGTGTCGAGAGCTGTCTTTAAAGAGACTTCTGTACTAGACATGGGCATGACTTAGCGGAATTCCCGTTTCCGTTTCCGTTACTCGTTTCCGTTACGGAACGGAAACGGTAACGGGAATTACTCCGCCAGAACTCGAACTCGAACCGACTAAAGAATAATTGGGTCTGATTTGTCGTTGTCGTTCCTGGCATCGCGGCGATCCCGCGATGCCAAGTGGCACAGAAAAAAAGTTTTTAAAAGTTAAAAAAAAAAACCCGATTCCCGGCCAAAAAGCAGGTGAAAATATGCCTGCCTGAGTGAGGGCTCAGTCAGGGCACCTACCAGAGGGGTGGTTTCTGGGGGGGGGATCCCCGGCCTCCCCCCCTCTCCTCCTGTCCCTCCTGGGCTGCGCTGGGGGCGGGTATCCTCGTCGTCCCGCCAAAGTCACCGGCTCGCCGCCATTGAAGCGGCACAGAAAAAAAGTTTTTAAAAGTTAAAAAAAAAACCCGATTCCCGGGCCCAAAAGCAGGCGAAAATATGCCTGCCTCTGAGAGTGCACCTACCAGAGGGGTGGTTTCTGGGGGGGGGTCCCCCTGGCCTCCCCCCTTCTCCTGTCCTGGGCTGTTCTGGTGGGGACTTGCAAGCAACAAGCCGGACTCGCCATGCCATGCGGTGCGAGCGAGGGGGATCCAAAATGGGGCGGCGACCGCAATATTTTTTTTGAAATTGTGGTCCAAAAACACACAAGCACCACACAGAAACATGCGAAAATTGCTATTTTAAAACTGCCACAATTTTTACAGTAGCAGTGGGTTTTTCTTGCAACAAAATGTCTCCTCTGTCCTCTCTCCATTGATTTTATTTTATTTTATTTTATTTTATTTTATTTTATTTTATTTTTACACCTGCGCAATGATGGGCTGGCCATGGGAGTGGACCATGCAAATTTTTGGAGCCATTCCACCAATCGCATGGCCACTTGGCCACTGAGACTTCTGGGATGTGCCAAAAAGCCCACTAAACCCTGCCCTAGCCCTAACCCTAAGCCTAACCCTTAGTCCTTTACCCATACGCCACAGTACACTGTCCTCTTAGTGGGTCACAGAGGCACCCAGAGGTGCACCCCAATACTCACCCTAACCTTACCAGTAACTAGCCTAACCCTAGCCCTTGCGCTAACCCTGTTGCCTAAGCCAGATCTGTACTTGCATTGCACTACACACAAGTACAATTCCCTTCTTAGTGAGACACAGCAGGTGCAGAGAGTCCGCCAGTCTGTCACTTGTGGCTCTGGGTGACTCCCGCAGGCTCGGCTCGGCAGCATGTGTGACATGCAAACCATGCCCCCGAGGCCTGACTGATGCAGGGAAGGCACCCCAAAAAGAGGGGTGCCTCTGCCAGTCTGCTGTGTCTCTGCATGCAACTTGGTATGCATATCCATATGGCTATGCATGCCCTTTTGCAGCAGGTGAGGAGAGGAGACCCCCATGCCATGAGGGGTCTCCAGGAGCCTGCTTTCCCTTCCTAGCGGGTGAGGAGAGGAGGCACCCCCCCCAAAAAAAAAAAGAGGTGCCTCCAGGAGCCCGCTTTCCCTTCATAGCGGGCCAGACGAGGCACCCACCCCACAGAGGTGCCTCCAGGAGCCCACTACCCCCCTAAACCAGTATAAAGACAGACAAAAAACAAAAAACAAAACGACTATTTTTTGCGAAGTTTCGCGAAAAACGGAAACGAGCCGACACGGGCCGCCTCCGACACATGACAACTCGAAAACGTCATTTTCCCTAGTCGTGCCCATCTCTATTCTGTACCATCCATGTCTGGTGGCATATTGGCAACAGTGTTGTGGAGGTACTATGTAGAGCTCTGAACAGCTGCACTGGACACAAGGGGCTGTATGGGAGAAGATATGCTCCATTCATATCAGTGTCAGAGGAAGTTTATTAGGGAATAATCCTTCTTTTGAGAATATATCATTGCTTCTGCTTTTATTCCATCTTGTGTGCGCTTTTTTCACTGTTTACTTTGCATTTTTGAAGCATTTTTGTCTTACACTATCTGTGTTTCTTTATGTTCCCATGTCTCACGCTCTTCTTGGTTTCCTCATTTCTGTACATATTTTGACTGCACCATGCTAACTGGATATATAGAGGAGAAGTAGATCCTTCTTTGCCAGTGTAGTCCATTACCCTAATAGGGCTTTCAAGGTAAATGAGATAATTAAGGTGTTTTACCATTTTCACTCTCCAGGGAATCCCCATGGCCGAGAGGGGATTCAAACCCAGACCTCCTGAATCCTGAGTCCATCACTAGATCCACTACAGTACACTGAATATCCTAACACAGAAATAAGCATTATATAATTTGGAGCCCAAATCAGGATGCTCTCTGAGCTATGGCAGAGAATGATTTGGGACTCGCCTGAATAGTATCATTCATGGCCCAGTTAGGTGATTGTAGACTTTGGGTTTAATGACCTCTTCCTCCCCTTTCCTTGTTAAAAGGTAAACAATATCTATTTGCATTTAACTTTAAAATGCAATGACTCAGGTGCTGTAATGGGATCTTTTCTGTTAATTTGTCTGAGTTAGGCACTGGATGTCTGTCCCAAAGTCCTATCATGATGGCATGCCTGTCCGCGGCTTTGTGGTTTTACCTCCAGCGAATTAGAGGGCACTTTGAGAATCACTTTTTCAACACAAAATATCACAGACTTTTCAGTGGCTACAGTATAGCCCAAATGATGCAAAACCCTGCCAGCCTCTGCCAAAATCTGAAAGTCCAACTGCAGTACTGGAGACACAAATTGCTATGTTTGTTTGTCTTTCATACTGACATGATGAGTAAGGAATTTCACCACTCTGCATGTCCTGTTGTAACATTCAGCAAAAACAAACCAGTCGTTACCATAAAGTGCAAACTGTTCACTCACTAGAACTGTGCTTCCCAGTCTTGAGTAAGGCAGGTGTTCATGGAATGCAACTCCCTGAAACTCTGGCCAACACAAGGTTGGGAACTGCTGCTTCAAATATTAGAACAGCTGTGTGGTTTGTTTTTAAAACATTTAAATATATTTAAATAATAAGCACACTTCTGAAAAGTAAAGTTTATTTTTCCCCATACTTCATCCCATGTCACCTGCTGCATTATATATGCACTCTGAGGCTCAAGAAGATACTCATATTTTCTTTGGCACCTCTTGACATGATGGCTCGCATCATATTACTTTCTTTAATACTCTCTTCAAGTCATAAAAGCTGTTGGCCATTGCTACATTATGTGGGTACCATAAAGAAATGCAGTTGATACTGCATCATACAAACCAGCCTGTATACTGTATATATAAATATTCACATTTCAGAGGCTTAGCTTATGACCCTGAAGGATCTCAACCTGGCTGTTCCTTTTGTACAATTCTGCTCACATTTACTGAGACATAAACTCCACTGCATTCAGCAGCACTTATTCCCCACTAGATGTCTGTAGGAATGCAGCTTTAATTGCTTAGTACACCAGGATGGTTCCACAAAGACAGGTAAGAACAGTTGTGTATGAAAAAGAAGTCTATGCCTTAGAGACTGTTGGCTTCACAGAATTAGAGGAAGCAAACATTTCCTCAGCTGGCCCAGCTAAAATTCTAAAATTTCTGGAGCTGACTGGTCTGTAAGCTTGATGAAGTGGGTATTTATTTATTTATTTATATAAAGCTTCTATAACGCCCATCTTCCCGTAGGAACTTCGGAAGTAATGAACTAGGATGCTGTCTGCAGTTAGGGACTGACTGAGGTGAGCTTTTACTCTCTTTGAAAGTCTAGCAGTGTGTCTTTTGTGCTTCACAGAATTCTTCAGGAATCAACATTGTAGGATGAAGGGAGAGGAGATGTGGTAGTTCAGGTTGAGCTTATTGTAGATGAGATCCCAGAAGATGGTCTCAGATTTCTGTCAGCCCTGCCTCTATCAGAGAGGGAAGAGAGGATTTTAATGTGTGAAACAAACTAATATACAGTGGTACTTTTACTTACGAGTTTAATCTATTCCGAATGCATGCTCTTAAGTCGAACAACTCTTAAGTAGAGCAGCCCTGTCTAAAAAAAAAATGTAAAAAATAAAAAAATGTAAGTAGAGCAGACTGCATCTAAAAGTTGAAATACCAATGGTTTTTTGCTCTTAAGTCGAATTGCTCTTAAGTCGAGCTGCTCGTAAGTATTGGTACCACTGTACAATAATCACAGAATACCCAATGCTATTATTTTTTTTTAAAGGTACATATGCTTGGGATGTTGCCTTTCATCTAAACAACCGCAGCCTGCACCGGAAAGTTGTAGTCTGTGATACACTCCCATCCTGTGTCCCAGCTAGCCAGATATACCTCCCAGAAAAAGGGAATGGTAAACCACTCTGAGTGTTCTCTACTTAGAGAACTCCAGAAAGGGTTGCCATGAATCAGAACAGACAGCATTATCTAGCCAAGCATCATACATACTTGGTTCTTCCAGATCGGTTTCTATTCCCTCCTCTTTTCATTCCTTTTTTTTTTTCTAAATATATTTTCTGTTTCTGAAAAATTCAGTATTCCCCAAAGCCTACCAAGACCACTCTCTTATGTATGGATAGTACCATTTTAGATACATAGAGATCCATACTTAAAGAATTTTTGTTATTATTTGCTTTTTGCTTTGCACGGAAAAATCAATGCCATTTGAAGCCTCTGAGAGTTATTTTGAACCCCCAGCATAATGCTAGTTAAGCTTACTCTCGAAATGTCTTGATGTACTAAAAATCATGCAAGTCATAATACAGCAAACTTGGCTGACTTCTTAAGATGGATCCACATGTGGCATGACATTATCCAGTATCTCATCTCCTAACAAGCCCCATCTTGAACTTGTGAACTGCCTCTGTTAAAATGTGCTGTGAATGATGCACGGGTGTACATTATCTTGCCCTTACCACTTTTTGATCTTCCAGCTTGATATTTCAGTGTTATTTCTGCAGTCATGAGAGCTGGAATCATGCATGTGCATGGATGTATCATTCACCCAAAATTATAGGAGCCTTAGATCTATACACTGCTGATTCAGGGATGATTAAGAACATAAGAACAGCCTTGCTGGAACTGGCCACATCCCATTCAATCCAGCATTCTATCTCACACAGCGGCTCACCATTTGCTTCAGGGTATTTCCAAGCAGATGTCTTCACCTGCTTACGATTCCCTGCAAATGGCATTGGGAGATATCCTGCCTAAGGCATCCATAATGATAGCCATTGAACTGTACACAATATTCCAGAAGGGACCTCACCATAGATTTATAAAGAGGCAAAATGACACTTCCTGACTTATTTTCTATACCCTTCCTAATGATCCCTAGCATTGAGTTTGCTTTTTTCACTGCTGCGGCACACTGGGTTGACACCTTGATTGAACTGTCCACCAGGACACCAAGATCCCTTTCCTAGTTTGTTGCATACAGTTCAGACCCCATCAGTTTATAAACCTAAATGGGTTTTTTGCCCCAGCATGCATCACACTGCACTTGCTAATGTTGAAGCTCATTTGCCAGTGATTTGCAGTCTAGGATTAAGTTAAAAGTAACTGTTGTGTTCACGGTTCACTATTGAATCAGTCACATTAACATTTTGCACCAGATCCTGCATATTACACAGGATCAGGTCATGGATTCTTGTACCTTTGGTTGGGTCTTCAACCATCTGTTCCAGGGAACAATCATTTAGCATATCTAGGAACTTTATCTCTTTATCAGGTGCTGAACAACAGTTCACCCAGCCTATGTGACGGCCATAAGCACATCCAATCTCTCCTGTTTTCGGATGCTAAGCAGGGTCGGCCCTGGCTAGTACTTGGATGGACAACCACCAGGGAATACCAGGCCCTGTAGGCGCCTGGAGTAGGAACTGGCAAAACACTCCAGCATCCCTGCCAAGAAAACTCCATGGGCATGGGGTCACAAAGAGTCGGTCACGACTGTAAAAACACAACACAAGACTTCTTGGATGCCTCCTTTACAACATTTTCCAACTGCCAGTCTCCCTCAGAAGCTTGGATTGGAGGCCGGTAGCATATGCCTATTGTTACGCCATCCTTGTGGCCTGATATCTTACCCACAGAGTTTCTAATGGTGACTCCAAATCACCTGGATATTCCTTCTCATACAATTTTATCCCTTCTTTGACATACAAGGCTACACCACCTCCCGTTTGCCCCTTCCTGTCCTTCCTGTGCAGTTTGTAGCCTGGGACAGCTGTATCCCATTGGTTATCATTCGTCCACCAGGTTTCAGTGATGCCAATAATATCAATATTTTTATCTAATGCTAAGTATTCCAGCTCCCTTATTTTGTTCCAGAAGCTTCTGCCATTTGCATGCACGCATTTGTAGATGCTTTTCTGATGGAGTCTTTTGAGTCCTTTATGTCCAGTTGCAGTTATTATACATTATACACTTCATATACTGTTTGTTTACATGTATTTTTAAAAATCAAATCCATATTTCTTTGTCTATACCAAAATGCTGAAGAAGAAAAATTGTTAATGCATACTGGTAGAACACTGTTCTACATGCTCTGCATTTCAAAAGAGCTACTTTCTAAGTTTTGGAGTTTGATTCTTCACTATGCCAGCCTGTGTAACCTGGGGCAAGCTGCACAGTCCAGCCCCCCCCCCAAAGTAGGGAATGGTGCACCACTTCTGAGTACTCTCTACCTGGAAAATTCTAATAAGAGGGTCACCAGGAGTCAGAACTGACCTGATGGCACATGTTGGTTATTATAGTTCCAAACAATCATATGATACTTTAGAAATCTGCATCCTGAATCCACTATCTGTATCTTGCAAATATAGAAGATGCTAGTGTCATGTTGAAAATTCATGTCTTTTGGGAATGCGGGGTAGGGGGAAGGTTATGCACAAACATCTGGGGTACAATCAGTGGATGGGTTTTGAATTTTGGGGATAGGGGAGAGTATTCAGTTGTAGTTATTTTGCATTCTCATATTTATTTTACACCAGCTATTTGCATAGAGTTAAACTTTTCAGAGCAAGTCATGCTATGGAGTGGCCATCATTCTTCAATATTGGTCAGTTGTGACCCAGATTCAAAAGAAAGCTGCCATCCTCTTACAAAAGTATTCTTTCTCTTTTCCGTGATCCCATTCAGCAGGCTGTTGTGTATTTAAATAAGGATTAATGGAATGGTTGGTGCTTAACTGCTCTACTGTTAATACTGTAACCCTCTTGTATTGCTTGGCTGTGAATTTCAATCCCTTCTTTTGCTCTCACCTATTCGAAATAGCTGCAGCTATGAGGGCTACAGAACTATTTCACCACTGGGTCTTTTTCCAAGGAACAAAATTAGATATAGCAATGTGCCTTGGTTGTCATGACAATTATAATTCCCCAAATCTTGCAGCCATTACGCTACTTCATCTGAATCCTCTAACCATCTATGAATGAGAACTGGAGGAACTATGGATCTAATTAAGAGTATACAGCATGCAGGTACAATGGTGCATTTCTTATTTTGTTATAAATGACCAACTCTTTTAAATGCAAGGCGTGTTACTGAGTAGCTAGGTGGCCCAATTCTGTTAATATGAATAATTACTAATTGAATGCAACGAACATTCCAGGAATATTGTAGCTGAATATCTTTTGAAGCCATACCATGATGCTAAAACTGTATAAAATGTATCTGAGGGAGATATTTACTTGAATAAGATATTTATCCCGTTCTTAGTAGGCATACCAAGATGAAGCACTGCATAAGAAACAGAAGCTTAGAAAGAGCCAGACCAGCTGGTTTGTGTTGCATTCTACCATGGCACAGCATAACACACAGAAATATAACATTTATACAAAGACATCCTGATGGGGAAAACATTTCTGACCCATGTGAGCTGGAGCTCTACCAACAATGAAACACTGATGTAGATGCTTCAGTTGTTCCGTTTAATATATGAGTTGCCCAGTGAAGTCAGATTATATACATAATGGATTCACCCATCCATTTTGTAGGACCACACAGTGTCCACCTGAAACCCCATAGGACGGGGAGGCAGTTGTATGAAATGTGAGAACCACATTTCAGTCCAGCAGTCCTGTTGGTAACAACGGCATGTTTCAGTCCAGTGTTTCTCTTACACTGCCTATTATTTCCTGGCAGCTTTGCAGGAAATGCTGGAAAACCATGAATGAGACAAGGTCTCCTAAGGGTGCCACATGATTTTATTTGTATGTTTATTGTCTGTCAATTTTATGTATTTGTGCTTTGTTTTAACAGCTGTTGAATTCTCAGCTTGTAAGCCGCCCAGAGTTCCCCCGGGAAGATGGGCGAGGTATAAATTCAATAATAAATAAATAAATAAATAAATAAATAAATAAATAAATAAATAAACGTAAGGGTAAACCACCAGATCTGAGGCTGCAGTAGAAGCGGCATGTGTAGAGAAGCACCACAGGGAGAGCTCCTAGTTCAAATCCATTAATAGGGTAGTAGACAACGAAACCTCCATGGCATTACAAGTGGCTGTAGAAATGCACTTGCATACGTCATGTTTGACTGACAGAGTACATGCACTCAGGCAGCACACTTGATTCCTGCAGTACTGGATTTCATCCTGGACTGATTTTCTCCTCAGCTCTTTCAGCCACACCACTGAGGGGCACAACTACTGCAAGACAGGCATAAGCAAACTAGTTTACTTGACCATGGACTAGAATAAGTGGAGGCCACACTACACAGTCGTGCTCTTGTACAGATGTCATTCATTCAAGTAGAACATGTCCGGCAGGACATCCTCAGGTACAGGAGAAAGAGGTCAGGGCTCTTGTACCTTTATCAGATTGAATGATATCCTAGTACTGCTGAAATTAAATCTCCCACACAGTTGTAAAAGGGGCAAAAAACCCTTGCCTCTTTTTCATTTGACTATTCTAGGGCACAGATCCACTTATACTATTGGTTCTATGAGCCTTGCAAACTCATGAAGGAAGCAGGAATCCCAATGACTGATGGATAGAGATGAATGGGTTCTGCAGTGGGCTATAACTCTGTTCCCTGGGAACAAATCACCTGGTTCATTGACAAACATCTTTCTCCAGCCATTTTGAAGTGAGTATAAAAGATGTTAACCTATCTGTTGAAAATGATGATGTGACAGTTGTGGTTTTGATTGTATTATGGTTTCAAACTTTTTGCATCCCTATGTAGATGACGTCAGCTAAATACATTCAGACCATACTGTCTTTCCAGGCAAACAATACTGATTCAAATGGAAGTATAAGACAGTGTCTTGTTTAGCACCCATTTTGGGACACCTTGCTCCCAAATTCAGCTCACACAGAGAATCCAACAAATAGAAATAGCCTTTCTGGTAAGAAAGACTAATCAGTAGCAGAAAAGTACCTAATTTTGCATTAAAAATAATTGAATCACAGCTAAACCTCATGGCCCATGGTTCCACACACACTTTGATTCCCCACTGATATCAGTCAGGGAGCACCACATATGCTTAATGCACCCCCGACCACCCCACCCCAAAATAGCAGTGCAAAGATCCTTAGAAGAGCACACCTTCAGCATAAGCAGCACTTCGTGAGGTCCATAGCGATGATAGAGGGACTGTCCCAGAGTGTCATTTCAGTATGCGGAAACAGACCAAATTGAAACCTGTGACATGATGTGTCATAGGTCTCTAGCTATTGGAATTGTTAGGGAAATAGAGACCATTGGAATAGGTTGACCCTAGTGTCATCTTGCCTGGTTTCAAGGAAAAGATATATTGGAAAGACAGAGAGAGAGAGAGAAAGTACAAGAATATGTAATCTTGAACGGGCTAAAGTAACCCAGGCAGTGGTAGCCATGCCAGTTCATTCCAGAACATGCCACCCTAAGCAATCCCTTCTGTCCTCCTACATTTCAGCTTTGCCATATTGCAGCTCAGCATCATGAGATGCACTCTCAAAAAGTTGGTAAGGTCTTGCTATCCACCCACATCCACCCACTGCTGGCATATGTGTACAATTTCAGAGGATTTTGCCCCATCTGATTGACTTTGCTACCTGCTTTGTCAAAAACAGCGAGCTTTGACGCTTTCAGACACATGGTGTACCTTCCAAGGCAACAGGCAGGAATGTTTTAGGTTTAAAAATACTGTATTCCTGGACGTCTTGGTGTAGGTTTATAGTTTTTATGACTTGGAAAACCCTCTTAAATTGCAAGCATCCTTCTGTTAAGAAAATAGGGCTTGAGTCTTTTTATTTATCTAAGAAAAAGCAGAAGTCTTGTAGCACATTTTGCACTAGTTTTAATTTTTCATAAGTTTTTCTGTGTTAAGCATAAGTCTTAAAGGTGCTATGAGATTTGTTTTCTTTTGTGCTACAGTTGGCTAGCACATCTATAGGTTATTCATTCAGTCAATGTGAAGAAACCACAGACACTTGCACAAATTTCTTTAAAATATTTCTGGACCACATTTCTATGACAAGTCTGTATTCCTGAGTGGCTTCCCAAAAGAGATTAAAACCTGCAATCCTCAAGTGTTTTTCTTTCTTTCTCTCTCTCTCTCTCTCTCTCTCTCTCTCTCTCTCTCTCTCTCTCTCTCTCTCTACTTCCTCATTAATGCAAACACTTGTTGGGAGGGTCACAACAATGACCCTCATGATGCAACAAAAAACCCCATGATGCAATAAACACACAATAGGTACCCTGTCACTAGCAAAATCAATAAAGCTTCCAAAATATAAATTACTCAAATTAAAATATGCAGTATTTCAACATCTCAGGTCAATAGTTCAATACTAGTAGAAGGCAGTTTTATGTAATTCTGTTCAGGTTACCAATTTATCATCCTAAAAATTGAGTGAGATTGTGCCTTGTGCATTCCTGTAGTAAGTTTATTCCAGATGGAAGAGCCATGAAGGTCAGTTCCTCAGGCTAGCTTCTTTTATCTCCATGAGTGTCACATTTTTAACTTCAAGCAGCAGGTGGAATGGGTAGCTATTTTGTGAAAGAGGCATTATATCAAAGTCCTAAACCTTTAAGTCCTTTACAGGTTATGACCAGTATCTTGAATTAGGCATGGAAACTGACAGGAAGCCATTGAAGTATGTGTCCATATCTGCTAGTACTTTTAATCAGTTTGGCAGCTGCATTTTGGACCTGCTGAAGTTTTGGTACTAACTTTAATGGCAGCCCTACATAAAGAGTGCTGCTATAGTCTATTTTAGAGACTTCCCATGCACATGAACCATTTTAGGCATTTCTTATCCATGTAGGGGCATACCTGGCAATCAATCAAAGTTGATAATGGCACTCTTAGCCACAGCAAATATTTGCATCTCCAATAGAGTTACCCCAAGCTGTGAACCGAAGTATCCTACAATGGGAGTGTAGCCCCATCAAAGCCAGCTAACTGGTCTGACAATGGTCCCAACAGTTGGATCTCTGTCTTTTCTGGATTCAGTTTCAGGCTATTGTCCAGTTCATTATCAACATCAGCCAGTACTCAGAGACCAGTACAGTTTCACCAGCAGATAAAGAAAAGGATCCATTTATTGATGACAATTAACAACTCTCCATATATCCTCTCCCAGTGGCCTCATATAGGTATTAAAAGTATGGAGGGAATGACCAATCCATGAGGGAACCCCATAAAGGAGATTCAAAAGAATAGGCATTGGCTCACCAACTGTATAATCTGAGATTGGCCCTTGAGGAAGGACTGGAACAACCAAGAAATGGAGACCCCCAAGTCCAAAACTTAGTAACTGTCTTGGAAGCATACTGTGGTCAACAATATCAGAGGTCACAGAAAAATCTTGGAGGGCCAGCATGGCCCCTATCTTTCTCCTTTGGAAGATAACTGTACAGGGCAACCAGCGTTGTTTCAGTGGCACAGTCTGAGCGCCTGTTGAAACATATCTATGCTGTTTTCTCCAAGAACCCTTGCAGTTGGTGAGCCACCACCCTCTCAATGAACTTGACCCCAAAATGGAATGTTGGCAATGAGCCTATAATCATCTCTTGCTAAATTTGGTTTATTTGGAATGGGCCTTATAATGGTTTCTGTTAACCAAGACTTTCCCATAGAGATGCATTAATGACATAAGTAAGCCCTTTCTACTACCATTTTCCTTCCTGGTTTTAAGAGCCATGGTGGGCAAGGATCTAGTGAGGAGTTAGTGGCTTTGCAGTGTGCAAGTGCCTCTTCCATGTCATCGGGCCGTTACTGGCTGAAAAGTCCTAATGGATGGGTCACACCGAACCCTTCCAGACAAGGCTTTTAGGATGCACTTGCCATGTTTCATTCATGGAACTGGAGGGGATTGCAATCCAAAGGACAATGTCATATCTTTATTGTTTGTTTGTTTGTTTGTTTGTTTGTTTGTTTGTTTGTTTGTTTATATAGCTCATATGCCGCCCACTACCCAAAGGTCTCTGGGCGGCTCACAATCCTCCCATACAACCCTCCCATGTTTCCGCACCACGTCTTCCATCTGATTTTATTTCCACACCTGCACTGAAAACTCCATTAGTGAAGAAAGAACAGAATGGCTGCACTATATCTTGTGACTTGGCAACATTTAGGAGTATTTCTGTCTGGAAGCACACTTGAATTGACTTCTGAATAAACAGTGAATTCAGTACCTTGAAACAGCTTTGATGGACCGCCAGAAACATGCTGAGCACTGCAAAGAGTATGTGGATTCTAAGGGATCCAGGAGACAGCCTGTACTTTTGCCTTTCAGCTGTTACCTAGTCAGTCCTACTTTTTCCAGGTATATTTAATACCAGATGAACCAAGGAATAATGTAAGATAAAAATACAGGAGCAACATAATGGGTGGGATTGTTGGATGCTTGCTAAAGTCTGCCCCACCGCAGGGGCCCCATCTGCTGAAAGCAAGATGCCCCTAACCCTGTTGTTGTTCCTCTTTGCTGTTAAAAGTGTGTTTACTTGCTCTATCTGAGAGTGTACGCAAGAACAAGATGGTGATTGAGAAGCTTATGGGCAAAGGGTTGGGATCAAAGGGAGAGGACAAGCAAACAGACAGCAGAAGCATACTTGAAGAAGCGAGCCCAGCCACTCTAGGAGGTGGTTTGCTGGGGATATCTTCCCAAAGGCCCATCAAAACTTGGGGCCACTGGCACAGAAGGGCAGGGGTACTGAAGAGCTTAAGAAATGTTGATAGTTTAGACTAGAGTAGACTATATTCCATGATCTCACTCTTTTGTTGTTTTTCAAAAAAAGAGACTGTATAGTTCAGGCCTCTGCTTCTCCCAGCATACAAACACAGCATACTGAGCATGGGCTTCCGTTGTCTGTTGTCCTGTTTTCCTGGATCTTGTTAACTTCTCCTTTAATTTTCCTTCTAAAGTGTTGTTCATTATGGTTGCTATAGAGATTATAGTTGCCAATCTTCAGGATTTGGCCCCCATCTCCCAGTCTTTAGAATTTGTTGGTGATAATGGAAGTGGTAACTGACTATATCTAGACTATGAAGTCACAGAAGGCTGTTTTAGAACTCCAAGTAGGAATCTATGGGGGTGGAGGTGGGGGGTGGAATGCATTCTTTTGTTTTGGGCCAGTTTATAGGTTGCCTAGTACTTGGAAGGACATGAAACACTTGAGGGAAAGTCTCTTATTTCTCCTGTTCCCTGTTTTATCGTAATGTCACCACCTAGCCTTACTGAATGAAGAAGAGTACTGGAGAAAGCTTGTGTGTGTTTCTTCTAGCACTTTGGTGGTTCCTACAAGGGAGAGATTGCACGTCAACCTTCTGTTGTCCTTCTCATAATGTGTGGAGGTGTCGAAAACTGGAAAGTATCTGAACGGAACCCACAGATTAACCTGACACATCTCAAAATACAATCCATAGGAATTACATTTATTGCTTTTTTAAAAGCCCATAACAAATGTTTTCTTGGGACTTGCCTGTTTTGTATGGGGATTTCTTTCACATGGGCCGCTACCGTTAGCTGCTTTTTTGGGGGGGGGGGGGAGAATCCAAGCGACACAAAACAAAGCTGACTTACATCAACCAGATCCTGCAATACCTGATCATCCATTTTTGCTCCTCGTTCTTATTAATCCTTCACCATCCTAGTTCCTCATAGTTTCCTCCACCTTTTTTTTTCCTTCCCTCCACCTTATGTCTTGGTCTACTGCACTGAAAAATCTTTGTCTATTGCTTGCCCATTCCTTTCTTTCTGTGTCTCCCATTCCACTCCCCAGCATCAAAATGAACTAGGTAGAGATCAAGTGAGCCCTCCTGATTTCCTTCCTTTCTAATTCCCCCCACCCCCCAGTTGGCTACCAAATAAACATCAGTTATTAAAAGAAATGTTGACATATACGGTCAAACCATCTGGTTTTGATTGCAAAAATAAGTTACTTCCCAAGCTGTTGGCATGTTCCGGATCCCTTCAAATTGTCTCTGCCAGATGCTCCGGGAAGAGATTTACTGTACTTGCTTCAGTTTTTCTTCCTCTGCTTTCTTTGGATCAAGCGTTCTCCTGCAAAAGCAAAAAAACAAAACAAAAGAACTGTAATTAAGTTGAGAGTCCCATGAGAGATAAAGGACAGCAGGGTTTTGTGCTTTATTAGAAGACAATGCCATGTTTATTTATTATTCTTGGAACTCACCCTGTTTTCCAAGAAGCTTTGTCGTGGCGATTTATAGACTCATCAACACAGCCGCCGCCACACTGTGAGGTACACATTGATGATCAAGAGTCATTTTGTCCAGCATCACTCCACTACCTTCATAGATAAGGGAGATATTTAAACTTAGCTGACTCAACACAGTGGGCATCATATACTGTTCATTTTCTATATAATTCTGACTGCAAGTTAGGTATCTGGATAGGGAGCCAGAGGTTGAAAGTTCAGTTCCCACTGTACATCCCAGAAGAGCTGCCCTGTAAGTGCCTTTGAAATCTCAACAGTTCCTGGATGTATCCAGAAGAGGACATTGATTGTGTGCTCTTTGTAGCTCTACTGTTACCTTTTAATGTTCTAAGATGCCTCCTCAAAGGCTACACTCTGAGTCCCTCTTCTTAACTTGAATATGTCTTAAAAGTTCTGGACTGTATATTGTCTCTCTTTATTGTAAGCCACCTTGGGTCCTTTTCCAGGGAGAAAGGTGGGATACATACATACATACATACATACATACATACATACATACATACATACATACATACATACATACATACATACATACATACATACATACATACATACATACATACATACATACATAGTAGTTTGCACAGCCATCTTGGAATGTACACACACACACATACACGCACATGCACACAAGTTATGAAGCAGTCACATATAAAATTTCCTCTGCGCGATGCTCATACTAACTTTTGCTGTTCTAAAATTAAGATGATGTGATTTCTCTGCATGTTTTTCATTCTAGATTGAAAATGTACTAGAGAGGTAAAGCTTTCCAGAATCCAACTTCGTAATACTGACTGTGACATTTTAATACTTAGCCCTTACAATATCCCATTTCTTTGCCATCGCTGTATACTTTCCTCCACAGCCAATATATGGTGCACTTTCATAGGTGGTTTGATAACAGACTGCTGGCATGAGTTTTTTTGAAGATACGTTTAGAATATTTGACCAATGGGCAAAAGTAGCATCTAGAGATGGGCACAAACCATCTTGGTCCATAAAGGCAGCAGTGCAGTAGGTGTTGCTCCCTTCCTCCACCTCCTCCACCTCCAACAACCACTAACCTGGCCCAGTTTGCTGGCCTCTGGTAGCTTCTCAACTGATTTCTCCATTCTCAGCTGCAGCCTGAGAGTTTCCAGGACTGGAAAATCAGTTTGTGCCAGCATCATAAGGATTCCGCTGACCAACATATTTGTGAAACTAAGACTGATAGCCTGTAACAGGAAAGTTCTAGTTACCTCATACTGCTTTTATAAAAACATTGGCATTTTTGTATCGAATAGTGTCAGAGTTTTGTGCTATTTAATCAGTCAGCGGAAGCAAATACTTATTGAATAAATAGTTAGCCAGAGACAGAGTTTTCTTAAAACCAAGCAGTTATATTACATATGAACAAAATATATCACAGCATCATAGAACTTATACAAAGTTCAACAGCATAGCAGCATTCAGTACATATGGCAGAATATATGACAGAGAAACAAAGTGGGTGCCTTACTCACAGAAGGCCCAATGAACAATGATTTACAGAACATTTTTATACACAGCTCTGTCCAATCATAAATGACATTACCTCATAGCTATTGCAACCCCCTGCATCAGCCAAAAGTCATTATGCTCATTCTTAACATCTGTACTCCATTAGAAAAAACTATACATTGAGTCACTGTGACTTTGCACTTTTACAGACTCCATCTTTAAATCAATTAAATACATATCAGATACATATATATAGAACATCTTGTCTAATACATATATTTCACTGTCTAATGAGGGCTGCATCTGGCATTACGTCTTACAGACTAGTGTCAGCAAATTGTGGACAATATTCAGGATCTTTAATGTTTCAGGGCACAGACAGGTATGCTACAGAAATAGCACATAGTCCTCTGAATGTATGGTTAATTACTTTAAGCTGTTTAATCTTGGCTATCGGTTCAGAAGTTATGTCTGTGAAGATTCTCAGTCATCCTGGTGAGTTTATCTGGTAGTTGAACCATGGCAACCGGACTTTTTTTCTTGAGACACTGAAACGTTGCGCTGCTTATCCAAACAGCTTCGTCAATCTGAGGAAAGCTAGTTGCGAGTCCTCCATTCAGAAGTTGACATTGTTATGCATTCCCTTGTATAGATAGCTGTTGGAATCATGTTTTCTTAAATCTGTATCCTTTAACAGCTCAGAGGAGAAAGGTTGGTAGTTTCCAACTCTGACGGCAAACATTTCTGTTTTCTTGCAATTAAGAGGGCAGTTTCAAATAGGCAAGATTACTGAAGGCCCACTGAAGCTGTACTGAATCTGACCTCTCACTACCGAAGGAGGTTGGCCCATACCTAGGGGACTTCTCTTGCATTGCCTACCTTCAAGCCAACATATCTGTGTCCATGGGCTTGGGCTAGAGAAGATGCGGTTCTGACATAGCTCGCCTCCTCCCTCGTTCCACACCTTCACCCTTCTACTGGCAGAATAGTTCTGCTGGAAGTCCTTCTCTCTCAGTCCTGGTGCTGATAACTGCCAGAAGGGGCTTCTGCTGGGACAATGGCATTTCTGATGGTCTAAGAGGATTTCTGTTGATATTGAGGCCAGCAGATGCCTGTGCCTAATCACTTACAGCCATCACATCTGCAAGGGAGAATTACTCTATAAATTAGGTTGGTGGTTTGTTTGTTTTTTTAAAGATCTTTGGAAGAAGATTTGGTTCATGGTATGTGTCTTGGAGGAGGATAAGCAGGGAAAAAGAGAGAAATGATTTGGCTTGCATTTGAATGCAAACTTCTCATGAGCATACTTGCAGTCTTTTACAACAACCAGAATGGAGTTATATGTGAACAATCCACTGTCCTGAATTGTGAAGTGCCATGTGTACATTTAAAAATATGCAGAGATGTGTATGTTAGGAGAAAGTAGGCATAAAATATGGCCAAGCAAAATTAAAGGTGGGCAGGTTCAATTGGTAGATGATTTGCAATTATGATGCAAGGTTCTGTTTATTATTCTGTATATATTAACAAATAGGTAAAACAAAGTTTTTAAAAACCCTCTGCTTTGGCATGCATTGTTCTAATTGCTTATCACTCCATTCTCACATTTTTTAAACTTTTCACATCTTTTTTTTCACATCTTTAAAATTTCAGCATTTTCCACCTACTGTGGTAGTTAGTGGAATGCAAAAGGGGCAAAATCACAGACCCCACTTGATCCATCAATAATTGACTGTCTTTACGTCTTTGTGTTAGAAATCCAGAAAAACAGAAATATGGATGTAAGCTGTTCTTGAATATATAGTATATGCCTATAGCTTTCTTAATCCAGTTCTACAGGACACTAAAACAAAATAAATTCCACAAGGCTAAGTGTCTGTAATGGAGAAACATTTAACAGCTTGTTTAGTTTTAACCAGAGACCTTCAGTAAGCCTCTTTGAGTCATAGGAGAAAACCCTGGGGTTAGATGTTCTGGTGGTCCCATCCTGTGTGCAGGACATATTTGTATATGAGCACAGCCCAGATTTTCCCACAAAATGCAATCTTGGAGGATTTGAATTCACACACATACCTCCTGCAACTACCACCAGTCTTGTTCCTAGATGTTCCTCCCACGCAAAGCAGAGACAATATATTCCCAATATGAAAACGTTCCATCACACGGTAAATCTGGGATTATCTCATCAGACTGATTATGTCAAAGCTGTTTAGCCACAGCACTCCCGGCAAGCTATAAATAAGTGACAAAGCTGGTCCTAGCATTCTGTATGGAAACAATCTGGGTATATTGTGTGCTCGGGATTATGACTTCTGTATGGACTTAGTGTTTCTTTCTAAGCACTTGATTTCTAATTAGGTGGCAAGGTCAAAGATGAAGAGGCAAAGATCTCAGTCACCAGGGGACTGCAGAGGTTCATGGTGCACACATGACCGCCGGCGAACAGGGGCTACTTTGACATCAAAGCTCTACACACACACTGGAGACAAGGGAGACACCTCTGCCTGTCCACTACTTCTCTTGTAACTGTCCCCCTATTAGAACCAGAGCATTAAACAATGAGGCCTGAGAGAGGAAATGAAAACCACATTGTGTGATATATATGCTACTTGGAACAGGGGGTTGGACTAAAGAGAGTGAGGTAATAGTAATATCTAAAGGAGGCCTCTGTCTTTCTGCCTGGTATAGGATAGGGAGGGAGGGAACAATCAAGCACAGGAATGGGAATCTAGCAACCCTCACCTATGGGTAAAAAGGGGAATACTTGACTCTCTTCTCCTCCCAGCACAACTCTGCTGGGTGATATTTGCTTTCCCATGGGAAAGCCCACAAGATTTCTCCTAAGTGTTGTGGTTATCCTTAGGAACCTTGTGGTGCCATGATTAAACTGCTGTGCTGCAGCCAAAACTGTGCTCACACAACCCAATGTTCAGTCCCAGGCAGCTGGATCAAGACTGACTCAGCCTTCCATCCTTCCCTGGTCGGTAAAATGAGTATCCAAGACACAAAGGGGGCAATGTGTAGCCTGCTTAATTAATTTGTAAACCGCCCAGAGAATGTTTGAAGCATGAAGTGGTGGTGTATAGGCAGCACACTTTTCTTTGCTTCTTGCTGGACAGGTTTTTTTTAAAAAATATATATAATTTATTTGAAGAATTACACTTTTCCTGCACACGGTTCACCTGGAAAGGGTGAAGAAACATGAAACTCTACAGGACTGTTAGTTTGCAGTTCCTCTGCAGAATGGCATTTTTCCTGTGCTAGAATGACTGGAAAGTTCATTGTGGTGCCCAGAATAACATTATCACTTCTGACTTATGGCGACCCTATGAAAGGGCAGTCTCCAAATGACCATCTCCTCAACCGCCCTGCTCAGTTCTTGTAGATTAACGCCTGTGCCTTTCATTAGGAAGTCAGACTATCTTGTATTTGGTCTTCCTTTTATTCCTGCTGCCTTCCACCTTTCCCAGCATTCTTGTCTGCTCCAGAGAATCCTG
>JAHTLZ010000010.1:3450502-3481654 GCA_023846285.1 Phrynocephalus versicolor
ATTATTATTATTATTATTATTATTATTATTATTATTATTATTATTATGGGGACGGTCCCTCTGAGAATCCCCAAAACAGCATCACCCCTGGGCTTGCTGGTTGAAGAATTCTGGGACTTCTCCTAAAAAAAAAAAAAACCTAAAAGCTCTACTATTGTTCAGGAGTTTCTACATGCAACCAACTAGCTGTTGACTAAAATGTAGAGTTGAAGCTGTTTCAAGCCTTGCTTTAAAGCCAAGATGTTGACATGAACATCTGGGATGAATTAAGAACATTCCTCTCTCTCCCTCCCTCCCTCTCTCTCTCTCTCTCTCTCTCTCTCTCTGAGAAGTGAATCAGCCACAGCAAGTTCCAGAGAAAACACAAAATTGTGCAGGCTGGACTCTTTTCACAAACACAGCAAATTCAGTCCTTTACCTATTTTGAAGAAATGTACACATTAGGATATGGAACCTCAAATACAAGTCTGTCATGAGCACACAGCTTTCTTGGCTGGATGCTGGGGCCAAATGCCCTGGCTCAGTTCACTGGTACAGACATCTTCAAAGCAATTCATATTAGAAAATTACAACCTTGCATACTTCTCCTATAGAGAAGGGTATCAGTGGAGACTGATTAAATTTGTAGATGATACCAAATTAGGAGGGGTGGCTAATTCCCTAGAGGATATGATAAAAATCCAAAATGACCTTGACAGATTAGAGTGCTGGGCCAAAGCAAATAGAATGCATTTCAACAGAGAGAAATGTAGGGTCCTGCATCTAAGTAGAAAAATGAATTGCATAGATATAGAATGGGAGACACCTGGCTGGGGAATAGCACCTTTGAAAGGGATCTTGAGTCTGGGTTGACTACAAACTGAACAAACTGAGTCATCAGTGTGACACGGCAGCCAAGATAGTCAATGCAATTCTTGGTTGCATCAACAGAAGCATAGTTTCTAAAGCAAGGGAGGTGATCGTACCACTCTATTCTGCTCTGGTCAGACCCCTCCTGGAGTACTGTGTCCAGTTCTGCACTCCTCAATTTAAAAAGGATGTTGACAACCTCGAGCGGGTCCAGAGGAGGGCAACCAGGATGGTTAAAGGTCTGGAATATATGTCTTACGAGGAGCAGCTTAGGAATCTGGGAATGTTTTTTCTTACAAAAAGAAGGTTGAGAGGGGATATGATAGCCATGTTTAAATATTTGAAAGAATGTCATATCGAAGAAGGGGCTGGCTTATTTTCCATGGCTTCAGAAACTAGGACTTGGAACAAACTACAGGAAATGAGATTCCATTTGAACATTAGGAAGAACTTCCTGCAGTTAGAGCAGTTCAGCAGTGGAATATGCTGCCATGAAGGGGGGTGGAGTCTCCTTCTTTGGAGACTTTTTAGCAGAGGCTGGATGGCCATATGTTATGGGTACTGTGATGGGGATTCCTGCATGGCAGAGGGTTAGACTGGATGGCCCTAGAGGTCTTTTCCAACTCTATGATTCTATGATTCTAACGTCCCAATGTTATTTTTATTTTGTTTCCCAGTACACTGCCTGGAGTTGTTCTCTGAATTAAGCTTGGCAGTATATAAATCCAAAATAAATAAATAAATAAATAAATAAATAAATAAATAAATAAATCATCTACCTGCTTCAAATGGTGCAGTCTCCCTTAATTGACCATCTCCTGCATACAGGAATCATTCCAGAGCAGCACCAGAAGACAGAAATCCTGCCACTCGACCAAAAAGGTCCAGTTTTGGCACAGAGCTAAGTCGGGATGGTTAGCTATTTCTGTCATTTCATTGCTACTCAGTGGTAGGCTTGCTAGGTTTCAGGTCACCAGCCGAAGTCTCAGGAAATTGGTCTACACACAGGAAGATAAGGGTTAATAGTGTTGGAGACAGGATTAATAGTGTTGGAGGAGGGAATCGTTTAGTTTCAGAGCTGGGGAGGGCTTTAATACCTGGGTATCCTCTCAACCCATTCCCATTTCTCCCACCAGACCATGACGACAGTGGTCCAAAATACAAGCTGTATCTATAGCTGTCTGATCACACCCTAATTTAGCAGGTGGAAACCCCATGCTTCAATGTTCTCCAGATGGATCATTTTTCATTTTCCAAGGGAGTGGGCGAGACTATGCAGATGTCACTTTTCACTTTGTACCGAAATTCAATTCCAAATCCTTTCAACAATTTGGTCTTCATAGGGGCCAGTTAACATTTCCCATAGTGTTTTGGAGCTCGGCTACATCATCAACTCAGTGGTAGGCCTGCTGGGTCTCAAGTCACCAGCTGAAGTCTCAGGAAATCAGCGTACAGTACAGGACTGTATATTCTTTTGCTTCTCCACACATGAAGATAAACCTAAAGATGAACAGTGAAGATTTATTTTAGTGTAAGGTTTTTATTATTGTTTTAATTATTTATTGATATTTGATGTTTTTACTGTTTTAATTCTTTGGTTGTAAGCCGCCCAGAAACCTTTGGGTAGTGGGCAGCATATAAGTTGTATAAATAAATAAATAAATAAATAAATAAATAAATAAATAAATAAGAAGGAACAGCTTGGTTTGGGGAGACAGAGGTTGGCTGTAGAATCTGAGTTTTCCCCCCGCACTTGCCTTGGATCCTGCCATTTTAACAAGGCAAGGGATAGCTCTCCAGGGGCACACAAACTCTGCCAATCGTGGCGCAAGATATGAAAACAAAAAGCCTTCCCTTTGCTGCCTCTCAGACATTACTAGGACCGTCACAAGGGCATGAGCCCAGATCTAAGATTTTGCCCCTGAAGCCTCAGGGAACAAGTCGTGGCTGTTCCAGCGATCCTAAACACAGCAAGAAGTAGAACGGTGTGAATTGTGGGCTTTATTGTTGCACAAGATGTTGCAGCAGCAGCAACAACACAGGGCCCCCAGGATTTCCAAACGGGGACCTTGATTTGCTCTGGAGTGAACTGTTGGCCTATCCAATTCAAATTACGCCCTAGCACCTGCTTTGTAACCCTCCTTTTCTAATTTCCATGTGAAATCCAAAATGCCCCTCCCTTTTTTTCTTTTGGCACTGATGTACATTCAGTACATGAAATCCAGAGACCTAAAAAGGGAAATATAAACCAGACAAACTTCATATTGCTACCTGCAAGAGTTTTCATACCAGGTACCTTTAAAGTTGGATTTGAGAGAGAGAGAGAGAGAGAGAGAGAGAGAAGGTTGAAGTTTTGCTGCTTCAAGGTATTGCCTGAGTAACAGCAAGCTTACTGCCTGCCGTGTGGTCCCAAAGCTGTGTAAATCTGCTTTGCTCAGATTTGTTCTGCTTTCAAAAGGCTGGTTCTCACCAGATTGGCCCTGATCTAGCCGATTTGCCCTAATTCAATGCCCTGAAGAGAGATTATTTGTGATTCTCCCGTGCTTTCTTCACAATGGTTTTCATGCCCAAAGGCAGCAGATTCCCTCCTTCTTCCGAGGAGAGGCAGGCACCATCCTTTGGCCACCTAAGGGCTTTACTTGTACAGTGCCACAGGTCTTTGAGAGGCGGCTTGCCTTGCTGAGGCGCAAGGGGGAGAGAAAGAATAGGGGAGAGCAAATCATCTACTTTCAGTACCAACCCAAACTAAAAATCATTTCTGCCAACTTGTGCAATCATGTACAGTGTCCACCTTTTGTTGCATCCTTCGCGCGATGACGAAGCGTCCATGCCATCACTCTTAGGGGAGCCTCTTTTGTTTTCAGTTGGGCAGCGGAGTCTTTTCCGGTGATCAGTTTGTAGTGGAAATCCTTCAGGATATCCCACCTCCTCTTTGAGCCTATCACTCACAGAACCAGTTCGTGCTCAAAAAATGGAACTTTTAGGCAGACTTCTGTCTGTCTGACTCAAAATTAAGGGTTGCTCCTTTGCTGGAAAAAAGAACCTCTGCTAATTTTTCTGGGGAGGAGGTCTGTCTAAATCCAGGTGTTCGCTCACAAACTGCATGACAACCCCAAGTGTGTCTTGTCCTGACCACAAGAGGAGCTCAATTGGATCAGAGTTCAAGTTTGTCCTAGAGCTGCGGCTCTCTGGGCGGCTTCAGAGGTGAGCCTGCATTTTTCCATCTCTTTTTTTCTCCCTCCCCTCACGCAGACAGGAGCAAGGAAGTGCAGAGGGGTGGGGACGCAGGAAGAGCAACGAACCCCCAAGATCTCTGGTCCGAATTTAAGTGGCCAGTGGATCTTAGGGGTCGTGTGAAAAGGCCCTTACCCAAGGACATGGCAGGTAGTCTGTGTAGTGTTACCTTGCTTTGCCCCTGGCCCTTTCATAGGCTATTGACAAACACCGCTTCTGATTTTCCTCTATCACTTCCTCCAACAAGCTTCACTAGTAAATTAAAGCCTTCAGGCTGTTTTTAAGTTGAATAAAAAATAAAATAAGTTTATTGATTACACAGTACAATCAAACTCATTGATGGTAACGTGTTGGAGTATAAACAAAAGGAAAATATAGCTCAAACCCACTCAAGTGTTGATCACTAATAAAGATGAATAAATGTACACCCTAAGTTTACAAACTCTAAACACCGACACTCTAAAAATCCTATCTCTTCATTAACCCTGTCTGTCTTTCTCTTAGATGGTGCCAGATATTATCTGATTCTCTCAGGCTCTCTCAGGCTCCCTTTCTCCAAGTGTAGGTCTTTCTGTATGTCCCTATCTAACCCTATCTGTCATTTAGCCCTATCTAACTCAAACAGTGCTGAGCAGTGCCTTAAATCCTATCAGGCCACTACCCAGACTCTCTCATTGGTCTATAAACCCACCAATCACTTTAGACACCTCTCATACATTATTCATCACACAGGTAAACACCACAATCTCCTCTAAGAGATTACATCTCACATCAGGACCAGCACAGGTTTTGTACGGAGATGTCCTGGGTCAGGCATGTCCAAAGTCAGGAATCGGACAATGGAAGGTGCCTTCTGGGTCCAAGGTTCTTAAGAGGCATCGGCAGCCAGGGCAGTGTGTAATATGGTAGAACAGGATAAACAGGCACTGACCCTAAAAAAAATGTATTGGATTACCACTTCCCTAGCATAACCAGCACCACTGGCCATGTTGGCTGTGTCTTCTAAAGGCTAAAACGTCTAGGAGGCCAAAAGCTCTCTTGTGGGGTGGTGGAGGAAATGAAATGAGAATGGAGGACTTGGAACAAGACATGGGAATGAATTAAGCTTCCCCTGAGTCTTCTCTACAATCTCTCCAAGTTTGGGGAAGATTGGGTTTCGCCAAGCCCATTGCTGAAGGCCCCTTGGGGGGGGGGGGACAAAGGCTTAGGATCACAGATTCAATTGAACAGGAAGGGAGCTGCCAGGCTAGGAAATGGCACATAATCTGGAAGGCAGTGAGTTTGGAGAATGAGACAAAACAACAAGGGAGCTCTCCATGGGACAGCTAAGGCAGAGACCAAAGAGCTGGGCAGAGCAAATCCTGCACCTACAAGGCAGCAGGAGAGGGCAAAGCATTGTGGCCCCAACTTTCCTTGTATCTCAGGGCAGCCTGAAAACGAGGTCCCAGTGGGCAAAAGATGTAACCAGAGATGATATGAGGCGATCCACAGGTGAAATTAATTTTCTCATATATTTGAAAGATAGCAGGTAAGTGGGGAATATGATCCACAAGATAAAGGTATAATATAAAAGGGATTAAAGGAAAATCAATGTTTTCAAACACAATGCAATGCAGTGAGGAGTTGAAAAGTGCAAAGCAGAACTATCTGTATTAAAGTATCAGACGATAACTAAAATCAGCCACCATTAGGTCTTTAAAGCACTGTATTTGCCTCTAGCCTTCCACTTGACTCAAGTTCTCTGGCCTAAAGATTAAGAAAGATAGACATATAGGTACCTATTCTAAGAAGCAGGTTCCTGAAGATTCAGGGATTCTAATAATCCCGCCTTCTAGGTGGCTTCTTTACCTTCAACGCTAGAATTCATTTCTGTGTTGGTAGATGGCAAGCTGGGAGTGAAAATCCATTCCACCACCTTTTTCTCAGAAAGAAAAGAAAAATCCCCGAGCCACTGAAAGTACCCAACCTTCTCACCTGTCCACACTGTTTCGTTGTGGTCTTGCTCAGCCTTGTTTCCACAGCAATCATTTTTCTCTTTCTTTTGGCTCATTTCACCACACAAAAGTCCAGGCTGGGAGGACTGCTTGGCCCTTTTTGTTTTTGCGCCCCTCCGGCCCTCCCCAACCCCATCACATCCACCCAGCAAGGGGGAGTCAATCCTGTGGGCATGGGGCACGTGGGAGGGAGGGCAGGCGTTTGTGTGTGTGCGTGTGTGGTAGCAAAACCAAAGAGTCCCTCCACACCATTCCACACACAGGCAGTGTGTAATCTGAAAGCCACTTCAGTCCACATGTCCCAGAGGCATTTTGCCTTGTGTGTATCCTTATATACAGTATTAAAGTTGGCCCTGATTAACATCAGAGGGAGAAAGAAGGGGACCACAAATAGTGGGAAGCAAGTAGGAGAATTCCTTCCTGACATAACAGTCGAGGAGGAGGAGGCAGATGAAGGACCTTGATAGGACCCTAGAAAAGACTACTAAGAAGAAGTAGAGTCTCCAGAGGAACGTACACCTCTCAGATTTCCATCCATTCGAGAACAGAAGCTGGGTCATCCTCTTGGAAAATGGTGGTAGAAGAGGACAATGAGGAGGTGGTGGCAAGACCAGGTAAGAAGCCCACAGGGGCAGCAGGAAGGTAGAAAATGTTTTGGAAAAAAGGGATAGCCGACTTGGGGCGGGGGGAGGAATGCCTCTTCATTTCATTTCAGCAAAATGGGATCTCCATGAAGCAAACCATAAACCAACCCAGTTTTTGGACTTGGGGTGTGTGTAGTCCGTTTCATGTCCATCTCTAGTCCTGCCCATCCGCACACTAGTACAGTGGTACCTTGTATAAAGGAATTAATTCGTTCCAAATAAAATTCTGTTAAGCAAATTTTCCTTTATACAAATTCCCATAGGAATGCATTGAAAACAGAGTAATCCCATTTTATGTTGTACAGATTTTCCCCATAGGCGATTATGTTAAGCAAATTTCCCCTATCTCCATAATTGTTTATGTTGTACAAATTTTATGTTATACAAGCTGTCTGTTATACGAGGCTCCACTGTAAATCCTTGTTGGGGAAAGGCAGAATGCCTCCAAGGAAATGCCTTGTTTGCACACAGTGATGGCAGTTCGAGTCTAGTTATGCTTTGGGGAGTCCTCCCCAAAAGAAGTGGCCCTGAAACCACTACTTCTGGAGGCTAGACTTGGGCTGTGTCCATGGGGTGTTCCGTTGACTCCAATCATACAGTATTTGCTTAATTCCTCTTAAGGAGATGGGGATTGTGAGATTTAAGTATCCCTGCCTTCGCTTTCACTCCCTCTGATAGGATGATTGCTGGTAGGCGACTGTAGGCATCCTCTGTGGAGTTGCTCCAAAAACTGAGCTCCCGACTGACCGTACTGACTCCAGAGCAGTTCAAACAAGGTCAGTCAACCATGGAAGTACATGTACTAGTTCGTTCCACTGTTGTCTCAAGCCTTGGCCGCAAACTTTGGCAGGAGGGGGGAGGGAAAACCCCCGATTAATCTTTCATCCCATAGGCCCTGAGGTGATGACTAATGAGACCTTTTTTCTGAGAACTGAAATGCAACTTGGAAACAGCCCAGGTTGTTTTGTGAGGTGCTTCTGCCCTCCGCCCAGAAAGCAGTTGCAAGCCTGCCTCTCCCACATGCTGTTTCTCTGAAATACAGGCAGGGCAGAGCCTGGCAGCGGGGCAGGGGCAAGTGGAAGGAGGGCTTTTCATTCACAGAATATCTTTTATTGGAAATAATGACAATTGATGATAAAACTACTCCTGCCAGAAGCAGACTGGGGTGGGGTGGGGGGTTGGACACACAGCATCCATTCAAAAGCAAATCAAGGCCATCGGCAGCAGTGTTTGCTACTATACTTAGGCTGTGACTGTATTGCAAAGCTTTCTACTTGTTGGTTGTGGGAGGCTGCCCAATCAGGTGAAGGCTTTGCACCGTTAAGCTGCTCCTGGTGGCTCCAGGCCAGTGGCTCACAGCTTCTGGGCCACCTGGGTGTTATCGGACTGCATTTCCCAGAAACACAGAGCAGGACAGCTTCTAGGAACTACACTTCCCCCTCCCCCCAATCTAATTATGCTAACATGTCCACTTCTTTGAAATTGCTGTTTCACTGGAAATCTTTAAGGTGTGCATGTATAAGTAAGCGTTTGGAGTGTTATTTGGAAGCTTGCCATGTCAACCTTGGGTGATCCAAGGTTGGAAAGCCACTGCCTCAGACTATTGAATTGTGCATGAAAAACTTCCAACGAAGTGGACATGTTAGCAAAATTAGATGGGGGGGGGAGGGAGAAAAAGGGAAATAAGAAAAAAATAAGCAAGAACAATACATGGTCCTTTGCAGACTAACAAAGTAGTTTCAATGTGAGCTGGGTGCAAGCACAATATCCTCTGTACTTCAACATATCCCTCTTGGCCAGTAAAGGTACAGACAATAGTCCAAGTCGCAATGCATCAGAGACACAGGAATTGGCCTACCAAAACATTAGCTACTTAAAATTGCAGGGTAATGCTAGGGTGGTGAATTGTGTGCCAGACAGAAGCAGCTGCTATAGAAATCATTAGAGTTGCTCAAGTGCTACAAATTAGTTTTATCTTGATTCCTGCCACTACAACACTTATTTTGCTAACAGCGAAGCATCGAAACCGTTTCAAACATGTCATCCCCGGTGCTTCAATTTTAACATCTTATCATAAACCCAAACCAGAACAATCCATATACAAACTGCTAGACAGCTGAGTGGTTATGTATCTGTATCTAGCAGTTGAAGCAGATATCAGGAGTTACCCACTGTGTCTTCCTGATAGGGACTGGACTGGATGGCCTATGGCAGGGCTGTTCAACATTGAACAGGCCAAGGTCTACTTTTTCCGGCCCAAAGTGCTTGAGGGCTACTACACTAAAACCTCTACTTATGAATTTTATCTGTCCCGAGCACGTGCTCATAACAAAACTTTTATAAGCAGAGCAGTGGTTTCCCGTAGGAATGCATTGAAACCAATTAATCTGTTCTGGAGGGAACAGATTTCAATGTGTCCCACTCAACTGAGACAGTGGGCTGGCAGATGCAGAACTTTGCTGGGGCAGTGGTGGTCCTTGGGATGGGGGAGGGAGGGGTGGAGAACTTATCCCCTCACTTTTTAATTGATGGCCGGAGGGCTACTTTTGAACCCTTCATGGGCTACCAGTAGCCCACGGTCTACCTGTTGGGCAGGCCTGGCCTATGGCAGTGATGGCAAAGCTTTTAGAGAGCGAATGCCCAAACTGCGATTTAAAACCCAGTTATTTTTCACAAAATACTAATACGGCAATTTAACCTTAATACAGTGGTACCCCGGGTTACAAATGCTTCAGGTGCTACCCTTTGGGAAAGTGAGGATCGAAGAGCAGGCTTTTGAATTTCTTGCGGCCACAGCACCCTCACTGCCACAATGACCATTCAGAAAAATATAACTGGCATTTAAATTAATGAATACTGTATATACAGAATCACAATGCAAAACACCAACACCCTTAAAAGCTTGGGAGGGGAACACCACATATTGCTGAGCATGAGCTAAAAGCATTGCATAGTTTAATAAAAATGCTTTTTAAAGTTGAAGTCCTATTGAAGATGCAGGTTGGCTTTTCTGCAGACACACAGACACACACACAGACAGACACACGCACGCACGCACGCACACACACACACACACACACACACACACACACACACACACACACACAGAGAGAGAGAGAGAGAGAGAGAGAGAGAGAGAGAGAGAGAGAGAGAGAGAGAGAACCACACTGTAAGAATGCCCAATACAAAACCGATTCATACTCTCCTGCATTAATGAAATGGCAAGAGGCCAAAACTGACACCCCTCCTGGCCTTGCCTGGCCATGGAACCCAATATAAAGTCTCCTGGCTCAGGAGATGGGACCTAGACATCTCATTTCTGCAGCAGTTTACAGAGAAATGATTTGCGCAGATGCATGCATGCTATTTTGGTGTGTGATGCTTTTGGTAATGCAAAGCGAAAGAAGGAAGTCAGATACAAGCAGAGATCAGTAGAATATCCAGTTGTTTCTTGCCAGCCCTGCTATTTACAGTATTTCTTCTGAAGGTGCCAGGCTGCAAGTTATCCACAACACCATGGTTCCCACAGCTTCTGACATCAAAGCTCCACTTGTGCCAGCGCTGTCCCAAAGATCACTGCAAAGCACAGCTCAAGACATCCCATTATTGTGAAGATTAATTCCTTCCCTGGATGCATCAAGCTTCACACCGCAATATAAACACCGTTCCCAAACCAAACAAAATCAGAACCGAGCAGCATCGTGCAGCATCCGGTCCGTCACGCTGCCCAGTGGGGCTGGTAGGGTGACATAGATGAAAGCTTTCGCCCCTGGCAAGCCACCACCGCTGTCGCCACCTAAGAGTGTTTGCTCTTATCCGTGGATATTGGTATCCATGGAGCGGCCCAGAACTGTTCCTCTGTGAACGGGGGGCAAATATATATACGGTGGTACCTCAATTTACGAATTTAATCCGTTCCGAATGCACGCTCTTAAGTCAAACTACTCTTAAATCGGGGTACCTATCTAAAAAAAATTTAAAATAAGTTAAACAATAAAAACAATTATTTGTAAGTCGAGCAGACCATATCTAAAATTTGTAAGGCGGCAATTAAAATGCCAAGTTTTTTGCTCTTAAGTCGAATTGTTCTTCAGTCGAGCTGCTCTTAAGTCGGGGTACCACTGTACTTGCATGGACACAGTGACTCTGCAAGACCCTGTCCCTTTCAACTTCTTCCTACATGCAGACTGGCATAGTCTCTGGTCAGATTTGCCACACATTCAGCACAGAAATGGAGTTTTAACATCAAACTTCCCCCACTGACACATCAACCAATCAGCCAGCCAAGTCAGTCATTCTCCATCTAGAAATACCCTCAAGCATGGACCTCATCCGGGCCTCAACCCACCAAAGGATTCCAATTACTCATGTATTTCTGAAGCAGTGACAACTGCCTCTGCTGAAAACAAATCCACAAGTCCACGCTGAGGTGGCTTCATTCTAGGTCAGCCAGAAAGCCCCTAACAGTGGACAGACACATTAAAATGTGCGGGTTTGAGACTATTCTCTCTTATTCTGGTGAAAATTCAATGGGAGGGAAGGGAAATGCATGGAAGGAAAGTTGATTTTATATTTCTGTTTGCATGCTTCAGGATGTGTTCTTTCTCTCCTCTACATTTATTCTTTTTTTTTCTTTTTAACATACCCTCTTCCTTCCAAGATTCCCTTCAAATTTTGATTACACCTGGTTTTTTGCTAATTGGACCAACCGCTGATGGGACTGTGAAAAATTGAGATGTACATCTTTGACCAGCATACTGGCATGACCACATTCCTTTGGTAATCAAAACAAAGCACAACAGAAGTACAATTTTGAAATTCCTAAAATTATCAAACTTTGATTATCTATCATATTTTGTAACCGGAAGCAGTGGTATTTAGTGATTGAAGGATGGAATTATATATGAACTCGTGATACAAATTGACATGTATTTAAAAAGTTACTCATTAAAAAAAAAGAAATATATAGAATGCACTTATTATAATAGGAGTGCATATATGAATACAAAGCCCTGGCCTTTCTATGAAGCAAAACAATTCCATGCCCCAAGAGAAATTACTTTCACGGCATTTGTACTAAGCATTTGTACTAAAATCGGTGGGTGCTTTCAAATCATTCCATTGTCTATTTTCGTTTTTGTTTTCTGGACTAGTAACGGAAGACAGACTTTTGGGACCGCATTCCTGCACCTCGTGGTTTGTTTTGCTTGTTGCACTGTGTCTCATTTAAGTCAAAAGGGTACGGCTGCTTTCAAGCAACTGTGGTTGGAGCAGGATGTTCATCTGATAAACGCGGTAAGGCTTTGCTCAAGAGCCACCAAGCCCGTCAAAACATTGCATCTGCTTTCCAAACCATTCCCCTTCCCAGGACATTCCCATCCCACAACAGATACTACAGTACTTAGCATTTTATTTTATTTTTTCAGGGCAACCCACAGTCGTGAATCCACCCTCCCTCCCTAACATTCATAGTAGCTCTCCTTTCGCTCCTCCCTTCCCGTTCCATCCAATCACCTCCACGCTTCCACGGATGAAACCTCTCCCCCCCGCGCTTCAAATTTCCATATCATGGCCCCGCCCCGTGTTCTCAACGCAGAGGCCAACCACCTCGCTGGAGGCGGCGGGGGGGGAGCTCGGAGGCAAAGAGGAGAACTCGCGCTGATACTCTCTCCGCGGGCCCGCTTGCTATTGGTGCAAAGTAGGTCAACCCCCCCCTTGGTCTCTCACGTGACCCCCTCTGGCAGCGCCTCCGCCTGCGTGTGGACGCAGGGGGCGCCTCAACGTGGGAGTACAGCTGAAGGGGCGTGGTTTCTCTAGACGGAGAGCGACTCTCTGGTTAGCCGTCCGTTAACTTAATCTAATGTGTTGCGGTCGGCTCGTGTTGCGAACCCGCCTTGCGCGGGTCCGCCTTTGCTGAGGCGCCTCTTCCTCCTCGGTTGCAATGATGGGTTGTCTAGCAGCGATGCTGGACCGAGTCTCTTTTAAGCTTCCATTTGTTCCTCTTAAGATTCTTACTGAAGGTTGCTCGCTCAAAGCACAATGCAGTGAATTCATTGAACAGAGAACTTAGCAGTACCCTCGAAAGAGCTTCCATATTCGGCAATAACCCAAGTACCAGATTCCGCTCGAAAGAGGTGTAAAGGAAGAGGCATCACTAGCTTAACTTCGCTCTCCTTGTAAAGCCAAAAACGAGAGTGAAGGGACCTCGTGTTTAGGCGGAGATGCACACTATGATTACATGTTGGTGTCCCCACAATTTCCATTTTCTTTTATTATAGGTAAATACAAAATAAAAATCATAAAAGAACGCATTAAAAAGATGAAAACGCGATGGTACCTTCTAGCAACTTGAATATTTTTCTTTTAAGGTACCATCACGTTCTTGTCTTTTTTTATTTGTTTTATTCTTTTGATTTTACCTTTAAAGATTGCAAAGGCTAGCACAGCTACTGTTACATGTTCTTTGAGGCAAATATGGAGAGAAATGCTGTTGAGCCAGTGAAACAAGCATGGCTAGTTGCTTTTGGAAAGGGATTATGAAAATGTTAATTCCAGAAAATTTAACTTCATCCCCTCCTTGCAGTTTGGTTATGTCTTACATCAAAGTGGTCTACAAAGGTGTCCAAAGATGCATTTTTATTAATTTCTTTTTCATTTTATTTTTAAAAAATTATCGCACCTTTCCTTAAAAAAGACCCAGTGGGGCTTACATGGTTACAAATATAATTTTCAAACTTATAAATACAGTAAATTGTTCAAATATTAAAGAAGAATTTAAAAGGTCAACTAAAAACATTACTTCAATCAGATTTAGAAGCAAAAAAATGCAAACCACCCTGTTCAAAAGCCTCTTCCAGAAATCAGTCATTAAGGAAAAGCCTTCCCGACCCCCTGTGGGGAGTGAGTTCCTAGAGTGACCCATCCTGCCCCCTTTTAGACCTGCCCCACTCCTTATTTATTTATTTATTTATTTATTTATTTATTTATTTATTTATTTATATACCACACCATCTTGCAACAAGGCCACTCTGGGCAGTGTACAAATAATTCAACAAACAAATAAAACAGTATACAATGAAAAAATATAATAAGCAAAATAAAAATAATCAACAATATCATAAAAATCATTCAAAAGCAGAGAAATAATAAAAACAGAAAAGGCGGATTGAAGGACAGCGAATCAAAAATGATGAATTAATAGCCAGGGAAAGCCTTTCTATATAGACATGTCTTGAGATGTTTTTTAAAGATTGTCAGTGTAGGGGACAGACACAGTGCTTAATTTTTGTTGTTTTATACAATTTAAATGCTCTTAATCAGCCCATTCAGGCATCTAGTTTGCACTCAAATAGGGGTGTGGATGGTATGACTGTGGGAGCTGGAATCCCACAATAGGTAGAAAGCTGTAGGTTCTTATTCTTCAGAGGTCTAAAATGTAGGTACAGAAGTTGGCGCCCTTTGAAGTCTGTTTCTTTAGAAACGGGTGCTTTTCACTGGCCTCTGGTTCATTTGCAAGCACTCACTAAAGATGCACCAGAGTGTCAGGATTGCTCTGGACCTGACCCAGGACCTAAGTGGGTTGTGTCCAACACTGGCACTGTGGATTTGTTTCCATTGGAGCACTGCAGATGAACGCAGAGAAGCAACTCAAGGCTGCTCCAAGCCAAGACAGCTGTCCCTACATAACGACAATGGCAGCGATTTTATGTGCTCATGTGCATAAGCATTTAAAATATATTTAGCATTAGGTTTTTACTAACAATCACAAATATGAACTGCGCATTATGTCATAAAAACTCCCTTTGCTTGTCATTAGGAGTGCCAGCTTTTTCTGGCAAAGGTTTCTGTATCTTTAATGGCAACATGTCACAGAAGGATGGGGGAAACCTCCTGCTCACAGTATATCTAAGCTGGTCGTGGCTGTGGAGAACCTCCAGAGGATATACACATGACCAGTTAACCATATGAACAGGTCCTGCTCCTCTGCCCCAAAAGCTTGGGATGGATTGGAGGGGACAAAACAGCTGCATTTGAAATCATAGGAATCAAGGCAATAATGGTCAAGTGCTGAAAGTAGAAGATGCTTCCACTTGATAATTAGGTACAGCGGTACCTCTACTTACGAGCAATTCTACTTAAGAGCGGAACATCATTGGTGTTTTAACTGCTGCCTTACACATTTTAGATGTGGGTCTGCTCTATTTACAATTTTTATTTTATTTTTTCAATTTTTTTATTTTTTATTTTTTAGAAATGGCTACTCTACTTACGAGTTCTTCGACTTATGAGCATGCATTCCGAACGAATTAAGCTCGTAAGTAGAGGTACCACTGTACTTTTAAGTGCATTGGTAGTGGTGTAGGAGATTCTTCAACAGTCTCCCTTCCTGTCCCATAACCATCCCTCAGAAATGAGGCTTGAGATTACAGAGAGGACCTCATCCTGTGCTTCTGTGTGCGAAAGGGCCTGCCATGCAGCAAGTTATCCCTGTCGCATAGCAACAGGATCCAGGTGACCACGTAAAAGCTTGGGCTGCCGCTGTGCCACGGTGAATTGTCACATGTTCCTGAGACACTCACTGTATTTGTTCTGCTGTAGTTCATCAAGGCACAGCCTACTGTGGAATAAAAGGTTTGCAGTCACAGTGTAAAGGCTAGCAGCTTTCATGGTCATTAACACACACACGCACGCACACACACACACATTTTGTCCCTCCTCAGCTTTTTAAGTCAGAGGAGTGATTGCTTTCGAAGATGATTTTTCAGTCTCATAAGGGTGGGAAAAAAACTAGGGAAGGCAATTCTAAAACAAAGCCTGAACTCCTATACTCCTATATATATTAGAAGTCCATTATTATAAAATTGGTGTGGCATAACATAACATTTACCTTTCCCACAATAACATTTTAACCTTTTACCCAGCAGCTATCAAGTAGGGATATGAATGTTGTAACCTCCCTCTCTTCATGAAGGATCAGAATAAGGATCCGTGTTTTCTCCTCTCAACAAAGTTTTTATCTGAGGATTTTTTTAATAAAAAAAGAAATAAAGTTCCTTCATGAAAGGGCATAATTTTGGTACGGGATTCCCTAGCAAAATACGCTTAGTATTGGAGGACTTCGTGTTTTGTATTAGAAAAAAAAATAGGTAGGAGGGAAGTTGGAGAGGAACTCACTGGTATAGAGGAAAGTATTGGCATGGGTGAAAACACTGTAGCCCTCCAGACATTTAACTTTTTGTAGGAATAAGTAGGCTGCCTTGATGCCCTAAGCACATCCAATCTCGCCTGATTTCGGAAGCTAAGCAGGGTTGGCCCTGGTTAGTACTTGGATAGGAGACCACCAGGGAATACCAGGTGCTGTAGGCGCCTGGAATAGGAACTGCCAAACCAATCCAGTATTCCTGTCAAGAAAACTCCATGGGCATGGGGTCATGGAGAGTCGGTCACAACTATAACGACGCAACACACACACACACACACACACACACACACACACACACACACACACACACACACACACAGAGAGAGAGAGAGAGAGAGAGGGGGGGGATATGTAGGGACAGAGAGCTGGGATTGCACAGCTAAAGCTGATTTTGACACAGTGCTAATTGTCAATTTCCACCTTTTCTTAAATTTTAGTATTTATGGAGGTGACCTAATGATGTGGCATTCTAGAAGTGCCTTTGAAAACAAACAAAAACCACTCTGCTTGCAGACAAGAGGTTCAGTTAAGCCCTAAGGGGAACAACCTTCAGATCAGATGATCACACTGAGCATAAAGTGGTCAAAAGCTATGTCAGTCCAATCAAAGCATATTTAATCGTCATCCTCTTGGAACTGCAGAGCTAGAAGATACCTTATGGACCATCAAGTCCAATCCCTGTCAAGGAGGCCCAGTGGAGAACCGAACCCCAACCTTTGCCTCTAGAAGTCTCTTAGGTCTCTACCTAAGCCACTGACCTGCCATCAGTTAAATTCCCCCTGCCAAGTGAACAAAGTAGAAAATATGATTCCTTGCTCAAAACGGACAGTTCTACAACAGGCTTCCCTGCATTGAATGTTATGTCATGTAGTTACTAGACTTTAATTCTAATTCTTCTATGCCTAATCAGCTGCAAATTGCAGGGTAGATTAGTCAGTGTGGCTCCTTAGTGACTCAAATGAGATTTAACCTGAATGAAAAGTCATAAGGCTATCATGGTATTTTGGAAATATTAAACCACAATAATCTTGATTATACTTATTTTGTAATATATTTTCAGGTTGCTTCCAATAGATGGTAACTCTGTGAACGCTCTCCAAAAGGTCTCACCATTAACAGACCTGTTGAAGTCCTGCAAAAGAAAGGCAGTGGCTCCCTATGTTGAGTTAATCTGTCTGATGCTCAGTTTCCTTCTTTCCCCAGCATCTTTTCAGGAGTGTCTTCTCGTCATGTGTCCTAAGTACGACAGCCTTAGTTAATTCATTTTTGCTTCTAGAGGAAGTTCAGACTTGATTTGCTCTTTATGGTAGTCCATGGTGTCCTTACAGTTGCATATTGGCGTGAGATAATCTCATTCCAGTCAGTATCTTTTATTGTTTTTAAATTAAAGTTATGTAATTCTGTAGGTATTATCATAGAATAATAGAACAATTGATTTGGAAGTGACCAAGAATGCCATCAAGTCCAACCCTGCTTATTTTTATCGTAATGTTCAGCTGTAGTTCTGTTATTTCCATTTCCTCCTTCAACCTCCTCAATTATTATTAACTGAACATCAGGGCACAGCCACTGAAATTGGAACAGCTCTACAGGGGTGTATGTTTCAATACTTCATTTCCATCTTGGTTTTTGCCCTTCCACCTTGGTACATACAGTAGGACCCCCGTATCCACTGATTCAGTTATCCATGGTTGGCAGAGGGGAAAAAATTTAATAAATAATTCAGCAGCAGCAAAAGAAGGCACTATCACAAATTGCAGCCACAAAGCAAGTTACTGTCAAAAAAGAGCAGCCCTAAAGCAAACTACTGTCACAAAACAGCAGGTTTTTTGGGGGGGAGTGGCTGCGTTCTCTCTTATCCATGGTTTTTGTTATTCACGGGACAGCCTGGAATCAACCCCCAGCAGATACCTGGGTTCTGCTGTATTTACAAAGCTTTGAGACATTTTTGTCAGCATGAAGGGCTACTATCTTTCTTTCACTCTTAGTGCAATTAATTATTCTTCTGTGTTATCAGCACTTATCATTCAATTCCATAAACCTTTAATGGCATTAAAATAAAAAAGTACACAAATAAAAAAACTATATACGGTTACACAGAATATTGTAAAATAAATCTCATCAGTGGTCTAACTAAAGTTCACAGAGGGCTGCTCTCTCTCTCTCTCTCTCTCCTCCCCCCCCCCTCTATTTTAATGCAGCTGTTAGAAAGTCAGCCACCTGGGCAGTGACTAGTTCAGAATTGTCCCGAAGGAGAAAACTTGTATATCCTTCAGGAGGGCCTGGGAGACCAAGGAGGATTTGCTCCAAGAAGAGTTTGCATAACTTATTGTATGTCGGACAGACACATGATGTGAAAGACTGTCAGGTTTTGGGTGGCAAAAATTGCAAATCCTCTGAGCAAGGGGGATATTATGGTATCTTCCAGACAGACCTGAAGAAGGAAAGGTGTTAAATCTGGCTAACATAAAGGTACGACCCTTATTTGGATTTACTAACTTACAAAAATAGCACAAATCATGTCCAAAACAAGGGGGCAGATTAAAATAGCGTGGGGAACGGACTGAATTAAGACTAGAGGTAACTGAATGAGTTTCTACTTCTAGTAATCTTGTCTTTATGATCAGATGAGCTCTGTTAAGTTCAATATCTGCAAAAGATTCAAGAGTAAAATTTAAGTTTTAAAGTTTAGTTACAAAAAGGATGTCCCAAGTAGAAATGAAGGGGTCTGTTAAGAGATCAAACAGTAAGGAGCCAGGGAGAGTATTATAGTAAAGGCCTGGCCAGTATTTGAAAGCCAAAGACCATGCCATGGTCGAAAGTAAGTGGATACCCAACTCAAGGGTCATAGTTGATAGTTAATCATATTAGGGACACCTAAAATGAGTCTTAAAAAGGAGGCCATAACCAGGTCTACTTTCTTTTTGGCTGCTTTGATCCAAATTGGGACACCATACAAAAATTGGCTCATAGTCTTTAACTGTAAAACTTTAAGAGCTGCAGGGATATACTGGTTGCCGCTGTTATAATGAAAGTGGGCGACTGCATTAGGTGAAGTGCTGTTAGTGATATTGCTGAATTTCTATGTACAGTCCAGTAAAGTCGATGGTGAAAAGTTACCCCTAAATATTGAAATGATTTAACTTGTTCAATTGGGCTGTTATCAATACGCCAGGGTACTGGGTTCCAGGATTTTGAGAAAACCAATATTTAAGTTTTCTCCGAATTGATTGTCAGATCATCGGATGCACAGTAGGTCTGAAATGCAGTCAGAAGGTGTCACAGCCTGGTGGTGGAAATAGAAGAACCGAGTCATTGGCATAAAGCAGTATGGGTAGTGGGGAGTTATTCAGGCAAGGGGCAAACTTTTCATATTGGGATAAATGGGGACGTATGTCAGCTAGAAAAAGATAAAATAATAACGGGGCTAATATACTGTACAGCCCTGATGCACACCTTTAGCTATTGGAATCCTATCTGAAAGGGTGCCACTATGACTAGTCTGTACCCGGCAAGAATGAGAAGAGTGAAGTTTTCTAATTAAAAAGAGCAAATGAGGATCAATTCCCCAGGAAGCTAATTTGTTCTATAGAAGTTCTCTATTGATTGAGTCAAAGGCACCCCGCAAATCAATAAAGGCTGCATAGAGTTTACCCTTAAAGTGGACTGAGTATTTTTCAACAAGGAAGGATAATACGAGTGCATGATATAAGGTCAAGGATCCTGGACGGAAGCCAATTAGTTCATTACCGGGGAGGCACTTTTTCTGGGCCCAATCTATTAGAGGTTTTAATAAGTGCCTGGCATAAAGTTTCTCTATTGCAGAAGGGAGACTAATTGGTCTGTAATTAGTTGGAGAAGTAGAATCATCTTTTTTTTAAAAAAAATGGGATTAGAACTGAGGAAAGCCAAGAGTCGGGTAAGGTCCCAGTTTGATCAATCAAGGTGAGTAGATTAGCCAAAGGAGCTGCCCTCCAACTAGGGTCATTAATTGAAAGTTCACATAGGATCCTGTCAGGTCCCAGAGCTTTCCCAGGTTTCAGTGCACTTACTAGAATTTGGTAGACTTATCAATTGTGACCAATCTTCTTCTTTCCTAACAGTCACATTCTCTCAGGAGTCATATATATTTGCTTCTACCACTTCTCTCTCTCTCTCTCTCTCTCTGCCATACCACCACATTTCCCTCATTCGCCTGCTTCATTCTTTCTTCCTTTCTCTCAGTTTCCATTTATGTCTAGCAAACTGTTGAAAAGGAAGATTACTTTTGTGGAGAGTTGTTGTTGGAATGTTTAGCAAGATTTACATTTCAGCCTATACAGGGTTAACGTGAATGTAGAGTATTATGGACTGGATTTAATGTGAAGCACATTAATTAATTTAATGTGAATGTAGAGTATTATGGGCTGGATTTAATATGAAGCAACCTATTGGTTGTTGAGATCACACCACTCGGAATGTTCTGGTAGAAGTCTAGTTAGTGTCTGTGCCTTGTATTCTTAGAGAAGAGAAGCATGTTCCTAGCCTAGCAAGATGGCTGTTAGAATAGTTATTGTTAGAAAACCTCCCGTGTAGCCTTCCCTTCTAGTTAAATAAATAGTTCTTTCTTTTAGTAACACAAGGGATGTCTCTCATTAAAGCAACCAAAAATCATCTGCAACCACCGATCCAACAAAGATCTCCAACAGTTGTCCTCTTGCAGGAGGCTTTTAAAACTAGGCCAAAACCTGAGAGAGACAACTGGGGCCATAGTTTGGCCATCCTTGGTCTTTGTAGTCACAGCTTTATTAATTTGCTTAGAATATTCATATCCTACTCTTTATGGTGACATTGGCCTATTAAATTAAAAATCCTTCTCTCTTTCACATGATGGAGGAGATAACAACAGGGCGAAAATCTACGCAACATGACCACAACAACCACACCAAGCTCACTCAACATTTATAGATGGGGACTGGAATTGGCTTAAAATGCCACAAACATTAGCAGCTCTATTGCCCTTAAAACTCCAAGTAGCCTTTGGAGATGGGCCAGATGTTTAGCGACTTTAGCACTGTAAAAAATCATGTGCTTGCATTTTAATGAAAACTCTAAAATGCCTTTGATTTTGCTATGAGCTTCTGTTTTAGGCTTTCAGTTATTTCCTAAAAATAGTATGGTTTGAAATAAAAGAGTGGAAGTTGCCAGTCTTGTGACTTAGCCATGAAGTACATACGCTGGCAGAGTTTAGGAATGGGGGTGGTTAGCAACTAGCTTTTTATTTTTTTGGTGCAGCTCCTGAGTTACTTTGCTGGAAGCTGAAAATAAGCATGTGCTGATGGGAAACGCTGGCTGCTAATGGCAGCAATAGTCAAATGTACCGCTACTGCCATTAGAGCCAAGACAGTAAGCAGAGTAAGTTGCTTGCCTCAAGCAGCAGCTTTAAGGTAGTGGTGGTGGGGAGGCCAGTGGTTTTATTTTATGTTTGGAATTTTTCTGTCTAATGCAGCTATATAAAATGGCTGGTGTTGGGCGTGATGCCCCTTGACTTGCGCTGACAAGTGGTATCATTTGCAGCTTTGTGGAAGGCAGCAAAATATGCTGGCTTTTCCTGTCAAGATGATAATGCAGAGATTCCATATAAATAGAAGCAGGGTTTGTTTTCAAAGGCTGCACTCATCAGGGACGAGAAGCAGATTCTAGCTTTAGGGAAGCTTGGGAAGTTTCATTTTGGTTAGTTCTTCTGTACCTTCCAGACCAAAATATGAAATTATCCTGAAAAGTATATATGATCTCGATTTTGTACTGTAGGTTGTGTGTCAGAAATATAGCAGAATGTGTTTGGGAATGCTTACATTATGGAAAAAAAATTAACAAATGGATTTTCATTTAAAATATTATTGCATTTCCACTTCTTTGTGAAGACCCTATAAGTTCCAATGGGCAAACATAAATGGCAAGGCCATCGGTTGAATGATCCAGGCAGGATAACAGAGCAATGCCATTTGCAGACTGTGGAATCCATTTTATTTTTATTCTTCTTTTTTCTAGCTGCCAGGTGAGAGCCCTGAGTGACCACTGGGAAGAGAATGAGTGAGGCATTTTAAAAGGTAATTGGTCATGTTTCTCTTCCATTCCTTCTTAAAAGGCCATACCAGTACCCTGATCCTCTCCACACATCTCCAATTGTTTTCACTGCCCCAACCCTTTCTGTTCCCTCAATCTGAAATTAGTAGTGGTTAACCACAGGATTTGGGTAATTTAATCAATGACTTTGGAGCAGGCAAGGGATTTCTATGGTTAAAAACATACTTTACCTTCTCCAGTTTTTCTTCCCCTTTCCTCACTTATAAACAAGAGATGCAAATATTGGATTTAACATGAAGGATCCACAGGTGTGCTGCTCCACCCTGTTAATGTTTTTTGGCTCTTTACTGTGCTCCATAGCCACTCCAGAAAGGCAAATATACCTCTGTTTTGGTTCATTTTCCCACACGAAAGTCCACATTAAAACTAACGGTTACTTCACGTCCATTCTCGTCCCGGGAAGAAGTTCGTTGCGTGTTGATATCAGTTGCAGTCATGTGGTCTTCTTGCGGTTCTCTCCCTGTTCCCATGTACGTACGGGCGTGATTGATGATACTGGCATGACTGTTTCCGCACGTCCTCGTTCCGTGATGAGATGTGAAATCCCATGCCTTTGTTCTCCGTTTTTTTTCGGCCCGACCTTCCGTTTTTCAATGTTTCCTTCTCCGAAGCCTTGCCTTCAATGCGTTACGGAGCTGAGTTTGAGGCATTTGTCTTTTAATCTCTCTACACTGCATTGCTGACTCCATAGGGAATGTACTGGCGAACGGCACTTCGCACTCCTGCCACTAGATGGAGAATGGCACGTTGCGGGAGGAGACTGACCTCACGGGCTCTCGTATCGGAATGAGAAGCCAGACGAGGAGATTCCCGAGGCCAGGGAGGGGAGTCTCTCATCATGCTTAGATCACAGTTCAGGGGGCTTGGTCAGGATGAACTCCCTTCATGCCACAATGGACATGCAGTTAGATTTCTTCCTACCGGTCCCCAGCGGGACCACGAACAGTGATGAGATGGACGTGAAGTATCAGAACCAACAACAACACTCTGGTGGGAATTGACAGAGGAGCGATGGAATGTTTTCCTGCATGGAATTTCTCATCTTTGGCTACTAGGCAGGGGCTTCTGTAGAAGGTTCAGTTTGTGACTACCACTCATTCCTATAGGGAAAACGACAACAAGCAAGATTGTTGACGTGAGTGTAAAACTAGTCTTCCACACTTAATGTCCTCATTAGTAGTGATTTCTATTCAGGGATGGTGCTGGTGCTAAACCTACGTTTTATATCCATGAGGATGCTTGCAATTCATCAGACCTTCTTGCTACTCGAACACATAGTATTTACCACAGCAAAGTTTTATTTTCTGGTCCTTAAATATATGCCAGCTTCCCTTAACGTAGCACTCTGCTCCCGAACCCTTTGCATAGGTGGAGTTTCTGGGAAGGAAGCAGTACAATGAAAGCTAATATAAATACTTGAGTTAATGTTTATCAAGGGGGGTCAAGGCAATCTTTGCTCCCAAATGAAAGTCGTCTTTGTCAAAAAGGTGGAGGTTACCCATAGCGCTCTGATGCACATACTCACGTCTTTGGACGGGCTGTCATTTGAATTCAGGATGATGATGCTGTGTCACATCCAGAGACACATGTATGAATACAGGCAAACATATATACATACAGGTTGATGCTAGGACATTTCTGCATTGCTTTTTCAAGGTTTCCTGCCAAAGATGGTGTAGTTAGAGATGCCACACACTTCTAAGGAGTAGGAGAATGGAAAAACTGTTCAGATACAAAATCTGGAAAATGGAATATGATCTAAAAATGTTAAATGATACCCCTGGATTGACATCAATGGCCAAATGTGTCTGCTCCATTTCCCAGGATTGATTTGACTTACTCTCTTGCTTGCAGAGTTGTTTATAGGGCTTCCTAACAATCGTGGATTTTGCCTTTTTCATACCTCTTGCCTGCTGGGTTTATGTCTTCATAGAGCTACAACCCCACAAGTATTTCAAGATTGTTTTCCTCATTGGTCATGGACAACTCAGGCCTCATCAGCAGATATGTTGGGATGTCCATTTTCTTTTCTTTTATTACTTCAAAATGTTGGCTTATTGTGCAGAATTGCATTTACCATTACAATTTACCAATACCATTACCTTTGGAGAGATCTTCCTCTATCCCTTTGTTTATGTTACACCTTTACCGCTGCCACTCCTCTCAGCTGGCTCCTGGGGCCACACCACAGGTTCCAGGCAGTGAAGCTGGCCGGAGTGTCCTCAGTTACAGCCAGATAGCCAGGAGTTGGTGCAGCATTGTCCATCCCATGCGCAGAGAACCATTTACACCTGCAGAGGCATTCTAATATGCCCAAATGCTTAAAAACACTGTATTGCTGTTTCAAATCCATGCTAAAATAAACAACCCTTTAAAGGCAGAATAACATTACTCACTTTCACTTTTAAACAAAAAATATATGAGGGGGGTCTGCTTCCATTTGCCCTATTTTTCAGATGTTATATAATAAAAAAACCCATTCAACAACAATTCATATTGTGTGTGTAACAGTACCTGTATAATTGCCTTCTGAGCCAGGTTTTTGGGTAACATGAGGGTCACCCAGTTGAAATTTTATTTAAACTTAGACTCCGCATTAACGGTTAGAAATAAGTTGGAACTTAAATTGGTTTCATTGTAAGTTTGAACTTCTGTTGGATTTAAGTTACTTTTTAATCATACCAAAGAAATCCCTGGGAAGCAGCAGCGATGGTGGTCAGGTTCCCTTGATGGCGGTCTCCCCTAGCCCTTTACCCTACTCCACTTCATTCCTCTGAACATTGAAGAGTCCAAGAAGCAAAGACTGCATGTAGATGCTCTCCTCCGGCTTAAACCTAACTGCATTAGGTATTAGGCTTGCAAACAGTTAACTGTCCTACTTACACTTTTATACAGCCTCTTCCGTCTCTTGACAGATCCTAATACAATGTTGGCGAATCTATGGCACGAGTGCCAAATGTGACACTCGGAGCCCTTCTGTGGGCACCCGACATCGTCCCTTCACAACCACCTGTATTCAGGTTAAATTGCTTTATTGGCACTTTGCAAAAAATAGTGCTAATATTCTGCTGATTTGACCCCTCTTGTCCACTGAAACCTGTGGTTCGCAGCTAAACAAGATCTGCTTCGGTTTCCTGGTTAGTGAGCTATTATGTTTCATCTCATGATAGCATGCTGCATGCTTTGGTTTGTGCTGAAAACATACCAAAGCAAGCTCAGTTGTCCTGCCCTTCCTTCTCAAGGTTTCCTTTTTCTAATCCTAATCTCAGATTAAAATTGTTTATTGGCATTTCCCAGATTCTTCATTCCTCCTTTAGACTAAATTTCTATTTACTTTCCTTGTAACTTAACCCCCACACTTTATGAAGGTCAAATGCCTACAGATATTGATGTGGCTTTGAAATAGAAGTGCATTGTGCACTGTATCTCCGCCACATACCAGTGCCAGCTGTTTTTCCAACTGGTATCTCTCTGCCCAGGTTTATATAATCACTGGTCTCCAGTAACTAGCAATTTGATGTTTTTACACATTGTGCTTGTGTACAGATGTTTACTATAATGGTAGATTGTTGTTTTTAAGCAGGTGGTTTGTAATTCACTTTGCCAGTGCTAACATTATACTCTGAAGCTATCTTCTCTGAGTTAAGTAATTAAACTGGGCTGAATGTGGCTAGAAAATGGATAGGAAAAACCCAGGAATTCCAGAAATCCTCTGGTAGGACTAGGAAAGAATTCTGCCGGAAACCCTAAACAGACATAGATGTTAGTAGATGGACCCCTGATCTGACTCAAAATAAGGCAACTTCCCACTTTAAATCAATTACATAATCAGCTGCAAGGCTCATTTAGAGACTTTTGTGGTATGATCAGACAGGGAAATAGCCCACAAATTGGACCACTTCTTGCGCAATCCTGTGTAATCTCTTTCTTGGTAATTGCATGATGCATGCAAAAATGTGCTTGAGCCTAACCCAAATTCATATCTTTTTAAGCCAGGTGTAAGGCTCTTTTTTCAGTATGAGATTAGAGTGATTCTGCCATCAACGGAAGGGATGCTGTAATGGAGATGGCTGCCATTAAAGTGCCCCTTTCTGGTGTCATATTGTCTCCCATAAGGTACATTACAGGATGCATTTAATTTACCTCTCAAAATACTTTAAATCTTGAAATTGTCCAAAATCCTAGATGATATGCCCAGAAAGGGGATACAAATCACTAGGTGTCTAGCTTTCAGTTTAAAACGAAGTAAAGGGGCTGAAGGATGTGTCCATACCTTTAGAGACAGGCAAACAAGCTGATGCTGTAGTCTTTCTAATGCTGAGAGTCATTATGCCATGGTTAACAGTGGTTTAATGTCATTGTGATTCTATACATGCCTGACAACTGAGCCAAGAGCTCAGCAGTATCTGCACAGATCAAATGTGTTGCGGAAAATACTGACAAATGTTCTTACAGCATCCCTGGAAAGACTACCACCCCTTATCCAGCACAATGATCTGTTTTGCCTCTCTCCTCTTGCCCACAAAGAGAAGGCAGATGCACGGCTCAAACAACAAAGTGTGTAATCAAAAATACAATGTCCACAAACAGCCACACTGCAATTAGGTAACCAGGAAGAAATCAGGATACCTTCTCCTCCCATGGTGTTGCTACAAGCTGGAGCTTGCATAAAGGACACACAGGTACCTCAGGAACAAGATTTACATCCTGCTGTGGAAGCCGTACCTCCCTACTGATTATTTTTATCCCAGCGTTGCATTTCAGGGGAACGCACATTTGCCAGACCAGAAGAAGGCAACATGCAAAGGTAAAACTAAAGCTCACAGCCAGTCACCCAGGGAGCTGACCATGTACTCTCTACAAGCCTACTTCAGAGAAAGGCAGTTGGAAGAGTAAATTCAGATGAAGGTAAGAGAGAGTTAGGACCATGATCAAGAGCACCACTCTAACCAATCAGCCAGAAGACATGGAAGGCAAGCCAATGACGCACATATAGGGAGGAGAAATGGTAGTCCTCTACATGTCAGGCCGTAACAAGTACATCATCCCCTTCCATTGGCCATAGTGATGGGCAATGATGAGACTTTAAGTTCAACAACCATATTTCCCTCACTGCTAGGGGAAAACATTTTCCTTTTTTTGCGTTGCCATGCTGTGCACGACATTGATCCCATCATGTGCATGCAGAGTAGGTTTCAATATATAACTTTCTTTCTTTCTTTCTTTCTTTTTTGCACAGTGGCAAAATATAATTTAAACTACTTTCTTGATGAATGTAAAGTCCATATAGGGAACAGATTTGCATTATTAAACTCAATTGACCATGAACCAGAAAAACAGCAGATTAAAACCAGAAGTTGTGGAAGAATGTAAAAAGACCATTCTTATAGTAACAAGATGGATGACAGAAAAAACACTTAAAATTATTAAGGGCAGGCAAGAAGTAAAAATAAAAGGTTTCAAAAATAGAGTCAGAACCCTGAATTCAGTTTTCTGGTGATTGTTACATAGAAACAGACACACACAAAAACCCACCCTACAATAATAGTGCAGAGAAAAAAGATAACAGCAAAAGGAGAAAAAATGAAATCTCGTCTAGAAGATCCAAGAAATCAAAATAAAATGTAAGCTTTTGACTGTATTGATCACGAGAAACTATGGATTGTTCTGAAAGAAGCTGGTGTGCCTCAGGACTTGATTGTCCTGGAGCATAACCCTGTACTGTGGACAAGAAGCTAGTGTTAGGACAGAATATGCAGAGAAAGAATGGTTTCCTCTAGGCAAAAGTATCAGACAAAGGTACATTTTATCCCCTTATCTGTCCAATCTTCAATGCAGAAAGGCTAAGACAGCTTTCCTTTTTCTTTCCTTTTTTCCTTTCTTTCTTTTTTTTGCCTGACCTCAGAGAACGCAATTTTAAATTTCAGCCATGATCAAAGCCAATCTGGACTGAAGAGCTGGCTCCATCTGACCATCTCCCTGTGAAATGGAACTGCACCCTGGAATCCTCTGCAAAGCTGCATAAAGATCTGGGGCCTAACTTTGCCCTTGAGGGGTGGGAGTGGGGCAGGAATTACTGGATCCTTCAAGGTGGCTGGCAAAAAACAAACCAAAAAAAAAAACTCCTCAAGCCACCCCAAGCGAGAAAGACTTCTTGCTTATTAGATGGGATTAAATGGCCCAAAAAGTTTCAGACTGCCCCTTTCCTCTTCATTATTACCTTTATTACATGCACCCTTTTAAATTTTACTCTGGGCATGCAGAAGTCATGGAAGCAAGTCATGGAAGTTAGAAACTGAGAGTTTACACTGATGATGTTATATCTAATGTGAGCAATGCTGCAGTATTCACAGTGTCTGTCCATTGCATTGAGGATTGTGAGCTTTGTGATTTAAAAAAATCCCACAAAAATTAATTGATCAGTTAATTGGCATAGCAAGTCCAGTGGCATGTGGAATCGCAGAAGAGACAGAGAAATGTTGGAAGTTTCTGTAAGGTCATAGGATCCAGTCACTAGAGAAAAATAAACATTACTGTACTCCTGTATCCTGCTTTCCCCCACAAAATACCTTATAGAAACCCTGGAGCACAATTAATAAGCAGGCAGGTAAAATACACAGTTCTTAAAACCCTCACCTAAAACTATGAAAACTAGTTTCAGCTAATGACCAATCCCTTGGAAATATCTGACTCAATGAAAGCACACACTTTAGCAGTAAATAACATCAATGTTCAATCATGGTTCTGTGAAAAATAATGTGATTTCTTCATACTGAATTTCAGTTAAAACCACAAATAAAGTAACTCTGAATACCTACCCACCTGTGGTCACTTGAAAATGTAGCTGTAAATTTGGCAACTGCAGTGTATTATAAATGGGTCTACCCCTGAAGGTCGTTCAAAAGCTTAAATTAATACAGATTATATTGGCCTGTGTACCCCTCAAAATAAATCAAATCTCAAAAACCTTTGTTGGCTGCCCATCCATTTCTGGACTCAATTCAATGTTTTGGTTATCCACTTTTAAAATACTAAATGGTTTGGGACACAGACTCCTGAAAGTTGCCTGTTCTTATAAGATCATCTGAAGAATCTATTCCCCTTTCCCAACAAGGAAAGAGTCAGGTGTATTTATGCGCCTTCTCTGAAAGTTTGGTGTGAGTCAGCCCCTGGTATCACAAGTATGACAGTCATCCACAGGGGAGGAACTAGCAATTAGTGGCACACTGGCTACAGAGCCAGAGAATCAGAGGATCATAGAGTTGGAAGAAACCTCAAGGACCATCCAGTCCAACCCCCTGCCATGCGGGAATCCCTATCACAGTACTCCGGACAGATGGCCATCCAGCCTCTGCTTAAAAGCCTACAAAGAAGGAGAATCCACCACCCTCCATGGTAGCGTATTCCACTGCTGAACAGCTCCAACTGTGAAGTTCTTCCTAATGTTTAAATTGAATTTATTTTCCTGTAGTTTGAAATCATTGCTTCGAGTCCTAGTCTCTGAAGCCATGGAAAACAAACCAGTCCACTCTTCAATGTGACATCCTTTCAAATATTTAAACAGCTATAATCGTATCCCCTCTCAGCCTTCTTTTTCTAAGGCTAAATGTTCCCAGCCCCCTAAGCCGCTCCTTGTAAGACATCTCTTCCAGACCTTTAAGCATCCTGGTCGCCCTCTTCAGGACCCGGTCAAGATTGTCAACATCCTTTTTAAATTGAGGGGCACAGAACTGGACACAGTACTCCAGGTGGGGTCTGACCAGAGCAGAATAGAGTGGTACTATCACTTCCCTTGATCTAGACACTATGCCTCTGTTGGGCAGCATCTTTTATTAGGTTTCTCCGAGAAACCAAAATTGCACTGAACTATGCAGGCTTCCAGCTTCTGTAGAATTCTTCGCCAGGCTTCGGGTATCCACAGTAGGTGGAAGAGGAGAGAAGTCAAAAAGTTGGCTCGGTGTCACCACGTCCCAGAGGCCTCAGTTTTGATGCGACCCAGTGTTTGTTTTGCTAGAATAAGGTGCCAACACCCCCGCCCTTTATTGAGCGAAGCATCGAGATATATATCTTATATATTCTTTTAATAATGGAGGTCTTCTAAGAGATCAAGTTTTGGATTGGGTTTTCTTAAGGGCTTCTTCGCTTTTAGCGTCGTTTTAATGTACTGCTTTCAGAGAACTATAGCCACCGCCTCCTCCTCCTCCCCATCCAACACCCAACTCGGCCTTTCTGTTTGCTTCCCGCACGAGAAAAAAGGAGGGAGGGAAGGGGAACAAGAAGGCACGGAAAGCTGCTGGGGCGTCGACGGAAACCATGGAGGATTTCTCTGCCGGGCGAGCGCTAGGGCCCGGCGGGCTCCTCCTCTGCCCGCCTACCGAGAAGCTGGTGCTGGGCTTTTGACGTCACTCTTGTCAGTGTCAGCACATGGATGTCCGAGCGCTGTGAGAGCGGCGCAGGTGTCCCCAGCCTCTCTTCGGTCGGGGCGGAGCGAGGGCGCTGGGGAAGCGAGCCTTGGCTGGCGAGCGGAGAGGGGAGCCTCGTTTTATTTTATTTCTTTTTCATTTCTTTAATTTTAATTTCTTTCTCTCCTCCTCCTCCTCCTCCTTCTGCTCCTGCTCAACGAAGAAGACACCCCGATTTCCTGCAGAGGAGCCCAGATCGCTTCGAGGCAACTGTAACTTCACCCAGGAAGCGCCCCGAGTTGTGTTTTTAATTTGAGTTTTTATTTTAATTTGTTAATTTTTTTTAACCGTTATTGTTTGTCACCGTCCCCCCTCCCAGATCGTTGCGGAGCAATCCTCCTTGCTTTGTAGGGCTAGGATAAAGTGACAGGGAGAAGAACCCAGCAACAAGCCAGGGAGAGGGAGAAGGATGGCGCGACCTCTCTCTTTGAACCCAACTTTCCTACCTCCAACCTACGGAGTGCTGAAGTCCCTGCTGGAAAACCCACTAAAGCTGCCGCTGCATCATGAAGACGGTGAGAGTGCGGGTGGGGAAGGGGAGCGTGAGAGCAAAAAGTTTTGGGGTGGGTGTCCCTGTGCGTCCCATTAAGGCAGATAATAATAATAATAATAATAATAATAATAATAATAATAATAATAAT
>JAHTLZ010000010.1:3481664-3502546 GCA_023846285.1 Phrynocephalus versicolor
ATAATAATAATAATAATAATAATAATAATAATAATAATAATAATAATAATAATAATAATGGGGCAGAGTATCGGCGGCAGCAGGCTGACACGTATTTCTAATGCAAAACCTCATTAGAATTAAATTGGCGCAACCAGGTGAAGGCTGATCCTCGGTGCGTTTATTGTCCTACTCCTTAGGGTTGCAATCCTGTGCTCGTTTGCTCAGGAGTAAGGAGCGAACCACGGTTTACTTCAAAATAAATAAGTACAGGAGGAGGCTCTGAGCTGAGTGATAAAGTCAATTCATCCCTTGCAGCTTCAGCCTCTCGTTTCTTCGAAGGGAAGTTGCACGGAGTTGAATTAGCTTACTCCCAAGTAAGTGGAGCTGGGATGGCACTTGGACAGCCTGATCCTGTGCAATCGTCCGATGTGAGTCCGACCTGGAGCTCCAGCCCATGAAGGTTTACCAGGGTTGCTCTCCGTTCAGTGGGTATACTCCGGAGCAAGTGGGTTGACGTGCAGATCTGGATCCTGGCCGTTTCAAAGATGTACTGGGTTGATTTTCACTTAAGCGACCTCAGGGTTGCAGTTTAATGGATTATTGTGGTGTAGAGATAAATAATAAAGGAGGTTTTTATTAAGACTATATTATCTGAGACAGGACAATTTAAGAAAGGAAACCAGGTCTATTTGTTTTTCTTAAGGCATGTTAGAACATTACTTCCTAATTAGATTTAACAGTGCCAGTGTGATACAGTGGAGTCCTGTGCTTGCTTTACTCAGAAGCAAATTCCCTGTTTTCATGGTGGCTTGCTTTTAGGATATTATGCAGGATTCTTCCTTTAATGTCCTTTAAAGCTTGCAAGTACAGTATATTAGAGGAAAGTAATATAGTTTTTAAAAATGTGTGGGATTTTAATAAGTATATTTTTAGATGGGGGAGCTGAAATATATACTAGCAGTCCAATTTCTTTCTCTCACATACCTAAGAGTTATGGAATTATTCCATTCTCATATCTCTCCAGCTTGTCTTCTATGGATTCAAAAAGTTTAGACAGATGGCAGCATATAGATGTGCATTTCAGCTAGTAATCTATGTGCAACCCAAACTGAACCTTTAGCAAATAATAGCCAATAGCAAAATATGAGCAATGCAAATAAACCTGTTTCTGAGGTTTTGAGGCCACATGTGACATAAAGTCTAACATAACTTGCAGTTCATCTCCTATTAAGAGCCATAATAATAGTGTCAGCAGTTATTTTCTAACAACGTTGTGTATAACATATGTTGTATTTCTGTTTGGTCGTTTTCATAAATTTGCTGTGCAGTATGGTCAAACACGTGTTTACTTGGAAGCATATTACAGTGGGTTCAAATGTGGGTCTTACTTCTGAGTAAATGTTCATACGATTGCAGTTTTTAGTTTTGTGAGTGATTCACGCTTATTTAGGAAGAATGTTGAATTTAAAAAGCATAATCATTTCCATGGAGGTTGTGTATGTGGACATTATCGACATTTGTATTACTTGTATGTGCAACGATGGTTGGTAAGCGTTCAAGCCAAACATTTTTCAAGATGTTGACATCTGTGTTGTTTGTGAGACCTCTTGCTGTTTCTCTTTTACTGCACAGTGACTAATAGGATGGCCACTTTCCTAGGTTTTAATTCTAAATCTTGACAGCTTGGACCATGCTACAAGTTAAACAGGAGATGTTCAATCAAGTCTCTTTAATTTTTGCACTGATCCACAGCTCCAGGAGACTGTGAATTTTTATTCTCGCTGGTGGGGGAAAAGGGAGCAGTTAACTTCTGTACCTCCCCAAAGGCATTTTCCCAATCAGACGATTTCCCCTGTTCTGTTTTTGCTCCCTTATAGGTTTATTCCCTGACCTAAGAGGCAAACAGTTCATCTGCATAGATGACATTTTAACCCCGCCCCCAATAAAATGAGCATTTGAATAGGGAGGGGAGCGAGGTGCAAAAGATTTTGTTCAAAATAAAAATGCTGCACAGAGGACCATGGTCAAGGAGGTATTGTTCTCTGCCCTGTCCTCTCAAATTCAGCTGCCTTTTAGTTACAGTATAAACAAAGGTTGCAAGATCTAATTGATCCTTTCCTTCCTAATGTATTGTTTGCCCCTCAGCTCTGTGATACTCTTCAATAGAATTTAAGAAGCACTCAGCACAATTTGTTCTTGCAAAGTTTCATTAAATCTCTGCTGTTGACTTCTACCAAAATAACCTTTGGCTTGTGCTGCTAGTTTGGATCTGTGTAATTTTCATATTAGTTGGAGAACGCCTCTTGCTGTATTTCTTGGAATGTTCCCATAGGCTAGGAGCCAGTGTACTCGATTACCTAGGAGGAGATACCACAGAATATAACAGGAACTACTTTGAGTAGACATATATAGAATTACACTGCTCGTTGCTGGTTATAGTCTAGCTTTAATTTTAATTGAGCTGTATGGGGAATAGAATCTTTTTCTTCCCGTTTGTTCATTATATTTTTAATTCATTTAGTCAGCCAAATTTAAGAGCTTGTGAACACCAAGTGATGCAGAATACATCTGTTTCCTCCAGCCTAGGCAATTTGACTTTTTTTTTTTTTTAAAGTGAACTTTTAAATGAGGCGTTCAGCTCGAGTCTTCTTTATGATCTTTTGGCCAGTATGCATTCTGTTGAAATCAACAATGGGGACATAATAAAAGTATGATCGTCTCTCAGATTGCCCTGATTTTTTTCAGTGAGGTTTCCAGTGGACCATTTCCTAATCAATTCTGCCCTCGTAGAGAACTTTTTCCTGCTTAAATTTCCTCAGTGCTGGTTTTGGGAAATGAAGGCACTGAGGAAATCCTGGAGGGCTGTTGTTTGAAGCTTGCCTTTGCTTGAAGCCAAGAATGCAGATGAACTGCTAATTAAAAACAGAGATGGAAGCCATGCATGGGTGTTAATGAAGTGGAAATTTATCCCAAGACCTTTTAAATCTATACCCAATGCATACCCTGAAAAGGAGATTTCAGTTGCTGTGAGGAGATCAGCACTTAGTGGTGTGCGCACGTCTGTTTTAATAATAGGAAATCGTTAAACATACCTTTGTAAAAACACTGACTTTTCCTCCCCCCATACTTTTATTTTTTAGCATTTTATAAAGAAAAAGACAAAGAAAAAAAGTTGGACGATGACAATTCTAGTGCCACTGTCCCACAATCTGCTTTCCTGGGGCCGACATTATGGGACAAGACCCTTCCCTACGATGGCGACACTTTCCAGTTGGAGTACATGGACCTGGAAGAGTTCCTCTCAGAGAACGGCATTCCGCCCAGCCCGGCCCAGCATGACCACAGCCCACACCAGCCCACTCTCCAGCAAGCTACCTCAGCGACACCTTCCGTCGTGGACCTCAGCAGCAGGGCCTCCACATCGGTCCACCCCACCACCTTGGTCTCTCAGAACTGCATGCCAAGTCCAGTCAGGCCAGGTAAATGAGCCGCGCGAGCTTTTCTGCAAATGTTAACGTGCAATTGTACAAGCAGCCTTATCACTCTGTGTGTGGGGGGGGGCATATATATGTATGAAATCTATATAGATTTCCAGCTTTTGCCACTCCTCATCATGTGGCAAAAACAAGTCTTTGCTGCACCTCAGAGACAAACATGTCTTCTTTAGCATAAACATTCATGGCCTATATTTAAAGAAGTGTGATAATCCACTTCTTCCTATGTCCAATAGATATTTTTAGTCATCCAAGTGTGACAAGACTCCCAAGTTTGTTTTGTTTTGTGTGTGTGTGTGTGTGTGTGTGTGTGTGTGTGTGTGTGTGTGTGAGAGAGAGAGAGAGAGAGAGAGAGAGAGAGATGGAATCACCTGGTCAGCCAGTTTCTGTGCTGGTGGTTGTGTCTCTAACAACTTCTGCTCCAAAAGGAAACTTTGCAAGTTCAGGTTCAGGTGTAATGTCTCAACCGGAAGTCCTAACTCACTTAGGAGTTGTAGGAGCTGTGTGTTCTGCCTGTGTCTCCAGCCTCTTATGTTTCTTTCCATTATATATTGGTCAGAAAATTCTAAAAGGGGTGACTACTCTCATTCTTTGGAAGAAAGCTAGCACCTTCTGCGTGATTGGGAAGCCCACTGAAAAAAGGGCACACTTACTGTGCAGAATGTTCCATTGAGTGTCAAGGCAACACCAGTAGAAGCTCCCATATGTGCCTTGCAGATCAGGAGGAGGGTAGGCGAGGATGCCACTTGACATGCCACAGGGCCCTATATCATCTCTGTAGGTTCAGATGACCTGTTGAGGCAGAACATGAATGGCACTTTGCCTGAAAGTAAATTACCTTGTCTTATATTATAGGCAGGTTCCAAGCCAGGAAATGCTACTATTTTTGGACTATGGTTCCCAGAGTTTCCCAACCAGTATGACTTGGAAAAGTAACTTTTTTTGAAAAGCTCAGAGCTCTTCTGCTGTCACAATCCATGCCATACTAGTTGGAGGAACCTAGGCACAGTAAAGTATTTATATCCTTTGAACCTATCCATATACTATAAACAACAAGGAGGAAGCTGCTCTTCCACGGATTTCCTCCCATGTTATTCCACTACTGCTTTGTCTAGGAACCCCATGGAGTGGGGACATTGATTATCCATTGGCCTTTACCTGCAAAGAGACCAGCTAACCTTTGTGTAATCAGGGACCATGTCATTTTCTTCTTTCTCCCATGAGGTTCCTTGATCCAAATATATCCGTGGCATATCCCATTTGATTCTTTGTTCCCTCTGCCTTTGTAAGAAATGCATTATACATCCATACATCTAATTGTGCAGACGGTCCAGGGGTGTTTTCTTATCCTTCCTCTCCTCTTTTTCTGCATGCAGAACATCTGGACTCCTGATGGAATTTTTCACAACCTAACTTTTATATTTGGTTAAAGTCTAGCCAAGAAGTACAACTCGCTGCTTCTAATTAGAAAATTGTAACGGATGTTTGAAGGCTGGATGGCTAAAGTTCTGGAATCAACATGTTGGGTTTCTAGAATAATGCCTTTCTTTTAAAAGCCACTAAGATCCAAACTGCACCCTTTTCCCGGCAGCATAAAACCGAACCTACTAAGTATGGATATGGCATTGCTTGGTTATACAAATGCAATGGACCGAATCATTTTGATGGTGGTGAGATACAGTGGCCATGCCCTGTCACACCACTCTTGATTTGAAAGAGCATTGCTGGTCTGGATTGCAAGGCTGATAGGACGTGTGGGGAATATGATGATGCTGACCAACCAAAAAAAAAAAATCAGTGGACAACCATGGCCACAGCTTTATTGTATACAGCAGCAAGAGCATTGATGTGGTGTGGGACAGTGGATTCAAGTGTTGGATGTCCAGACCATTATCTGGTGTCTTATCACCTAAGCCCTTTGCTAGGAGGAACACCCCAGGCTACCATGGAAATGGGCTCCTCTCGAGGGCATATTGAGCAAAGAAGGTAGTAACCAGTGAGTTGAACCACCTTTTCTCAAAGTTCCCCCGAGGGGACGGACTGGGGAAAAACATGGGTGCACAGTTACCCTGTTTCCCCTTCCCAACACATTGTGGTTCCTTGCTCACTTGCCAAGCCGAAGACAAAGTGAAGCCAATTTGTCTAAGATCTAGCAGAAGTCACAGCCAGCTGGCCCACAGTATGACTGTAGAGACGGCTAAGGATAAGCTCTGAAGGAGACAGAGGCTGGAGCCTCTTTGAGGAACATTTATATGGTTCCCACATTGAAACACCCCAGTCCACTTTGGAAGTTCTGGTTCCCGCCAGTTAGGCCACCTTCTGATAGGTTGGGTGGAGGAAGGAGAAGAAACCTGCACAGGAAGAGTGTGCATTGCGTAGCCCCCAAGGAAAGCTCATCGTGCCAAAGAAGATGGAGCAACGTGCAGGAGCAAGCTTGTAGATGGAGGTGCTTCTCTCCCCTGAGTATGCCCCACCCTATTATTTCTTTTAACATATTTCTCCCTTTCAGCTCAGCTGTGAAACCTGGAAGTAAGTCCAGTCGGGGGGGGGGGGAATCCCTGAGGAAGGTCATGGAATGTGCAGCAGAGGATTAATATGTGTAGGAGTTGATTGCTCCTTCCTCCCATCCAGTGTTTTTTTCTGAATGCATTTCTCCTGCGTTGATGCTTTCCTAACAGATGCACATTTGGGAATGCTCCCTTGTCCTCTCAACATGTAGCTGGCACGGGAATCTTCCCAGTATAGCAGTCAACACAGACCGTTAGTTGCTTGTGGTACTTCTCTGTGCAGAGTCTGTGCAAACAGTACTTTGCCTGACAGGAAGCTGTTGGCAGGCACACTTCCAGGAAATGTCACAGTCCACACCTAACATTTCCTTGTGGGAAGTGCTCAAGTGATTACTCTGAAAAAAATCTGACAGGGAACGTGGAATATTCTGATGGAAAGGGCTGTCATGTTGTGATGTTCTGGAAGAAAGTTGTAAAGCCGCTTTCAGTGTTCTTTGTTTTAAACTAGAAAAGCAGCCCAGATTTTTTTTTTAAGTTAGCTTTGGTCCTAAAATATACATATTTAAGAAGCAAGACCTGCCTCCCTGCACCACTTACCCGATCCCTGCTCAGTCAAAAATAAACAAGAATGGCTTTTGTTATTTTAATATTTCCCTTGCTAATCCATTCACTAAATAGGAACAGGCCTTTTGAATTTTTTTTGCCATATTTTATAAAGGCAGAAAACTTGTGGGCACTTTTGAAACAGCCGAGAGGCCTAATATTTTTCTGTGTATAAGACTATATTTTTCGTCTAAAATAGTTTGATTAAAAAGTGAGGGTCCTCTTATACACAGAAGTAAGCTGAGAAGAGAACCACGCGGTTGCAAAACTGTAAATTTGGGTTGGACAAGTGGGGATCATCTTATACCTGGGAGTGTCTTATAAGATCAACACATCCAGGGACAAACAGGAGGACTGCCCTTCAAGAACAGGGTGGCCAGTGGAATTGGCAAGCAGAAGCCCTGGAAATATTTTTGAATAGTAGGAGGGGTCTCAGTTGTTATGAATTGGGCTTAGCTACAGGAGAACATTTTTTGCACAATGTTTATTTAACAAGCTGAATACATACTGGCAGAAATCCAGTACTGTATAGCTTTGCACAGTAAATCACACTAGGGTAGCCACACGGAATCACTGGGGATTTGGTGTGTCAGCTCATTCATATGTTTCATGGATTCGAGCCAGCCTACTCTAGTTGTGATTCACTTTAGCATGCTGAGTTGCCATTAGAGTAGGCCAGTTTGAATCAGTGAAACCTATAAATGAGTTGGATTGATAAATCCCCATTGATTCAGCACTATAGTGTGGTTTACTTTACTAAGCAACAGGATTTTGGCCACTAACTATCTTATACAATACAACCATGGTACCTGTGATTTTAGGCATTTGTAGTAAATTGTGGATGGAATCCCCCATGGATGCAGGGATCCTGCAATACACTATTTTGTTTCACGTTGTTAAGCCAAACTTGCATTAGTTTACAAAAAACAATACAGCTGAATTAAATACTGAATGGCAGAGATATATAATGAATTCATCAAGCAAATGGAGGATTCCATAGGACCTTGTTGAGTGAAAGCAAGGGTGGCTTTGTAGCAGGGATGTAGGCAAAAGCTTGAAGAATAAAACATGTTAGTCTTAAAGGTTCTTAAAAATCACTGTTCTGCTGGTGCAGACGAATATGGCTGCCCCTTCTAGAAGGTTCTGCAAAAGAGTTGATGAACTATGCTTAGGTGATATGTGAAATGAATGGGATATTAACTGAAATAGCTAATATAATCATTAAATGTACAGTGGTACCTTGTATAAAAGAATTAATACGTTCCAAATGAAATTATGTTGAACAAATTTTCCTTTATACAAATTTCTTATAGGAATGCATTGAAAATGGAATAATCCCATTTTATGTTGTACGGATTTGGCCCATAGGCAATTCTGTTAAGCAAATTTCCCCTATCTCCAGAATATTTTATGTTGTACAGATTTTATGTTATACAAACTAAAGGGTCCACTGTATATATAATTTGGAACCTAGAAGTACAGGAGAAAGAGGAACCAGTCAATTCTCCAGTTACTTTCAAGTCAGTTCTGCTTCCATTCATCCAGAAGTAAGCACAATTCGGACTGCAGAACCAAACATTCTTAAAAGAAAATGAAAAACTCGGAACATAATCTACCAAGTTTAAGTTGTAGAGAATCTTCTGATGCAATCCAGGCTGAAGATTGAAGAATCACAGACACTTGCATTAGTTTACAAAAAACAAACTCACAGATAAAATGGAACTTGGGCAATGTGCATGCTATCTCAAAATGACAGAAAATTGGGAAAGGGTTGTAAAAAGGAAGTTTTTCAGGATCCTTTCTTTTAATAATGGATAAAGCTCCAGAATCAAACTTCCCCTACTCTCCCTTTAGATCCCTGTTGCTGCTGCTGTTAGTATTTTTTTCCAGTTAAAGACTGCAGCTGTGTTGATTGATCATCCCATCACTATGCCAACAGGAAAAAAAAATCTCTAAAATCAAATTTTAGAGAGACAGGGCCTATTTATAACATATTATACAAGTAGAGTCCTCTTCTACCTGTATGTCATGGACATGATAACTCCAGCCAGCAACAATGGCACTTATTGGTTTTGGAGAGAAGCTATCTTCATAGCATATGCTGTATAAAAAAAAGTGCAAATAAAAATTACAGAAAAACCACTATATTTTGTGATGATCCTCTCTCAAGGACAACTCTGAATCACAGTTTTGTTGTAGATTTTTATTATTCAGTGAGGTTACAGCACAGAGAATACAGATGGCTGCAGTAAACTCTTCCCCCTTCCCTTGTAGTCCTGCCTCCAAGCATTGAGCGCATCCGTGATTCACTGGGAAACATGTTTAACGTGAAAGAGGAAACACTTCAGACTTTATGAAAACATTATTTTTTTTCACCCCAAATAAATCCTAAACTCCGTATTAAGTAGACTCCTTGATAATAATTATGTGTGATAATAACATCAATTCTGACTAACAGTTACTCTCCAAGCATTTTTTCCCTTAAGGTATAGAGGGCTCAGAAGCTGGAGCCCGTCCCTCCTTCTGGTGGCACTCTCAGATTGTGCAGGTTGCCCAAGGCTGCTGGTGGCTGGGTATAAAAAGGGTCTGTATTTATGCTTGTTCTGGGGGTCTCTGTCACCAAATCAATTGATCCGCTGTCAGAGTAGAAAGCTCAGGGCAGATTTTGAGTTTTTGAGAGTAGAGTACTTCTTGCTGGAGTAACAAAACAAAAACCAACTGAGGGTAATGTGCTGTGCACCTAGATGGCCTACGCACATCCAATCTCGCCTGAGTTCAGAAGCTAAGCAGGGTCAGACCTGGCTAGTATTGGGATGGGCAACCACCAGGGAATACCAGCTGCTGTAGGTGCCTGGAGTAGGAACTGGCAAGCCACTCCAGTATTCCTGCCAAGAAAAAATTCCATGGACATGGGGTCACGAAGAGTTGGTCACGACTATAACGACACAACAACAAAATTCATCCTATTCTTTGGCTTTGTTTCTGTGGAAATAAGGGCCAGTGTCATGTTACAGATAAGATCTCCTGGATCATCAGCTGATGGCTGTGTGAAAGGAAAATAATGCAAAGGCTGCTCAGATGGTAAACTTGACAATGGTGCCAGTCGAAAGCCTAAGGCTGATTGGGCCCTGACCACGTGAAACACGTAGAGTAACAATAAACACAGTAACCCCCTTTTGGAAGAAAAATAACACAGCTTTAATGATTGCGGCAGTAGCTTTTCTGGCCCACCATCAAAGCCAACTTGGACTTCATCCGTGCCTGCTACCCAACTATATGAGTGATGTGGTCTGACCTCTTTGAGAGGCATGTGTGACAAGAAACTTGCGATTCTCACAAGGTGAACAGTTCTAGACAGAAGTTGATGAGAGCCACTGATCACATGGTGGAGTCCTAGGGTGCCTGCTGGATCCAGCACACCGGTAACTCCTACAAGCTTAGTCCCATTTTTCACGGTAACAGAGTTCACTTACCAGACGTGGGGCAGAAAGTTTGGCAGAAAGATGTTGAAGAACCCATGGCTGCTTGGTTGCAGCCACAGTTGTCTTAGCAGGAGTTGAGCGGTGCCCAGATGTTGGGGTGGTTGTGGTGGATTCTGGTAGTATTAAGGGCAGCAGGCAGGAACCTCTTGCTTCTGATGACAGAGGGATCCCCTTAAGGGGTGATAGGGACGGAGTGTGGTCTGTGCCGTGCATGTGACTGACAAAAAGAGCTAGCTAGCAGAGTGGTTGGCCACTTGTCTGAGGCACACTAGATGCTTTAGTCCTCCAAAGTAACTTTTCCAAGCTTTGTTGGAAACCCACACTGGGGTAATGGCATGAGAAAGTGAGAAGTTTCCTTGCTCGTATTTTTTGAGTGTTTTCTTTTGGTACTGTTTCATCTGCAGTATCTTGAACCTGCATACATGTATTCATGCACACAATGTTCAATTCAACATGTTCTCTTTTGAATCCCGATGAACCAGCTGGAAGATTGAGAAGGGCGTGTGGCAAGTGTGGCAGTAGTGAGCAACCTGCAGTCCTCCAGATGTTGTTGACTGCAAACTCCCCAACCTCCCTCCCGATTAGCTATGCTGTTAGAGCTGGAGAGAGATGCCACGCACAATGTCTGGAGGTCAGCATGTTTCTGTTGCTAGCTTTTCCATAAACATGGAAGGGAAAGAGGTTTGCAAAACCTGGCAGGTGCCCTCTATAATGTGGGTAGCCTTCTATCCACGGGGCGGGGGGGGGGGTTCTTTCAGGCACTGGGAGGGGATACAGCCCAACAGTGCATTTTGGTTGTGTTTCAGAAGGCCAGCTCCTACCTGGATCACATGTAGGAACACATGACAGGGTGAGAGTAAGTGGAATCAGTGAATCGTAATCCCTGTTCACTTTTGAGAGGCCAGGGAAAGCAGCCAACCTTTTAACGATCACCTGTCAGAGTTAATGTGCAACCTCTTTTACAGATCAGTCGCCCGCATGATAGTATTTGTGCTCTTGGTTGAGTTTGGAAGACATTTCTCCCCCCCCCCTTTTTTTTTGCAGCCCTACTGGGAACTTCAAAGCAGGTTTATAAACTTTTCAATTTCCAAAGTGTTTCTGATGGGAGGCTCTCTTTTTAGCCTTCACAGATTCCTCTTGTACTCAAGAAGAAGGCCTAAGGCTTACTTTGATTCACCAAGCTTGAATCCGAGTAGAGTACAGTGGAACCTTGACTTACATGCTGCTTGACTTGCAGCATATTTGACTTGCAGCAAGAAGGGGCCTGTTTGACTTGCGCCGCGGGCTCTGATTGACAGCTCGGAGCCCCGGCGCAAGGCCCCGGAATCGGGTGGCAGCCACGACCCAACATCACGGCTGCCACCTCCAAACTGCTCCTTCCTTCCTCTTCTCCAGCAGCGGTGGCTTCGGCGGGGCCAGCTCCGAGCACCTGGTGCTGGTCCTCAGCCTCGCCAAAGCCGCCGCTGCTGCCGGAGGAGAAGAAGGGCCCGGGAGCTCGGGGCTGGCCTCGCTGATTAGACAGTCGGCTCAGTCTTGTAAAAAATCTGGCTGCAGAATTCTGGTCCACAATGGAAGCATTTTAGTTGGGGAGCTGTACAGTTGTGGGACTCCAATGGTAAGCATAGGGTTGTTCAGAACCTGGAACGTCAGGTTAAAAATCAGTAAAACTTAAATGTTAAACATTGTTGCTATGAACATTAAAAAGTGGAGGCATATAACTTGTGGATTATAATTCCACTGCCTCCTCCTCTCTTTGAAGAGACATTTCATTTACATCCCTGGAAGGAATCTCCTAATCCAGTCAAATTTGTGTTAAATTGCTGTTTGGGGTTGTCTTTTTCATCGTCTGGAATGGATTAATCCACTTTCCCATTACTTTCTATGGGAAAAGTTCGTTTGACTTAAGTCATGTTTGACTTATGTCTAGACCTCTGGAACGGATTAATGACGTAAGTCAAGGTTCCACTGTACTTGTTTTCAGTTCAGGTCTGCAACATGCAAGTAATAACAGTGAATGGTGTTTCTTCACTGAGCAGTAAACCAGCTGGCTCTTAGACCTCTAGAGTTAAAGGGCATTAAAGATAGAGGTTGTTTCCATTCAGAAACCCCCAGATTCTGTTATGTGTGTCTACAGTGAACTTGGTTTTAGGGGCAGCCTGGAAAATATAACTTCTGGTAGACCTTCTGCAGAGTGCTTCCTAGTAGGTGAAGGATGGGCAGTGGTACCTTAGGGGGAAGTAGCAACAGATGGCAGTGAGGAGCCTGACACGGATAAGAAGAGCTGCAGGTATGGACATAAATTTTCCTTGCACTGAGGAGATTAAGATGACAATACAGTAGGACCCCCGTATCCACTGATTCAGTTATTCACGGTTGGCAGAGGAAAAAATTAAATAAATCAGCAGCCACAAAGCAAGCTGTAAAGCAAGCTGTTGTCACAAACAGCAGCTGTAAAGCAAGCTGTTGTCACAAATAGCAGCAATAAAGCAAACTACTGTCTCAAAACAGCAGTCATAAAGCAAGCTACTGTCAGGAAACAGAAGTTTGGGGATGGGTGGGCAGGCATTCTCTCTTATCCACGGTTTTCATAACTCACGGGAAGTCCTGGAACCAATCCCCAGCAGATACTGGGGTCCTACTGTACTTCACCTTCCTCGCCTTGCCTGCTTCACGTTCTTACTAAATTTTTAACCCTTTCTCCCCCCCCCCACCTACCTCCCATGGGGATGCAGGTATCAGATCCAGTCGGACCCATCCTTTGCTTCCTCATGCTATGGGCTGACGTGTAACAACAGGAGGTAGCCAAGGCCTTTTCCACAGAGTAGTCCTATAGAGAGTAACCATGTCACGGGCTGGTGGGGCTTACTCCCCAATGTAAATGTAGCATTACAGTATTGCCTAAGTCTGGCTATTGTAAGCAAACCGCTGAAAGTAAGTCTTAGCTTTTGAAAGACAGAAGATCCAATAACATCTAATTTAAAGCAGCTTTCCCATCTGGGTCCTTGTTTTTAAAAAAGCCCAAAGAAACAAAAAAACTAAAACAAAACCGGGATTGTAAGCATATACTGTATTAATGGTTCGGGAATGAACCTTTGCATAGAAATCTTAAGTTTGGCATGTGCCTCCGTGTTTACGACAGACATGTGGCTTGGTTTTTAATATCCTTTGTATTATTATTATACTATAAATCTCAGAAGTTATTATAAGACTTGGGAACGTGCAGTTCCCCAGGCTGTGTTGTCGGCAGGGCTGTGATGTCACTGTGATAATTATACCCTCTCAGAACAGAACCACATGCCTTCTGTAGTGTCGTCTGGGAGGTGGAAGAGTCCTTCGGGGCTCGATCTTGTTCTCTGCCGCTGGCTCTGTTGCTGCTGATGTTTTAATGTGCAGACGGTGCAATCCCGGTTCCTCTTTGAGTCTTCTAAATGTATTGGCTGCGGTCAAAGCCTAGCAATATCCTGTGGAAAGTCTTCTGATTTCACTGGAAAGAGTTTTCTAAAGGTCTTGGCAGGAGAACAAGGCCAGTCACGTGCAAAGCATAGCCGAGGAATTAATGTGTGTGTGTGTTGGCCGTTTGGGTTGGAGAAGTCCGGAGTTTGCAGATGCTTTAAACCCTTGTTGAAATGTGCAGAATGCAAATGCTTGCAGGGAAATTACTGGGGGATTTGTGTGTGTGTGTGTGTGTGTGTGTACGCGTGCGTGTGTGTACGCGTGCGTGTGTGTGTGCAAAAGCTCAACTTTGGTGTATTGTTTAAATGCCTGGGCCCCACCCCATGGAACACAGAACTGTAAAAATAAATAAGTAGAAGCATCCGAGAGCAAACGTAGCCATAAAGGTATTTGTTCTTCCATGAAAGATATTTCAAGGATCAGGTAACGTAGTTCTGGGAGAGGACTCGATAACCCTTGGACAACACGGAAATATGCTTAATCGTTTCTGAATATCAATCTGGCAGATGTTGTAACCCAGGGCTGGAAAATATAGGGCAGCCAAGGCTCTCCTTCTGCATTTTTTCCCATTCAGAAGTACTTTGTTGTGTATTATTACTGAAAACGTGGCTACCTGTAACTGAGTCCCCCTTTAACAAGGGCATTACAGGGTTACGTCTCAAACAGCAAGTGGCAGTTTTAGCCTAACAATTAATAATCTAAAGTTATTCTTAAAAGGTATTTTAAGTAAGCATTTCTAGAGGCATTTTTGGTAGTTTGACACCATTCTTTTCTTAAAACCACCCATAGCTTTTGAGAGGTGGAAGAACAGCAGGCATGTTGGATACCTCTGACAGGAAGGAAGAGAAGAAATGCAGATGAATGGCAGGATATAGTGGCATAAATGGTCACACACTACATCTTTAGGAGATCTCTCTCTAGCCTGACACGTGCCAGCTATGCTAGATTACAAACCCACCACTCCCTGTGAGCAGTCAGAATGAGGGATTTGTAGGCATCTGGGAAAATGCCAGGTTGACAAAAACAATATACAGTGGACCCTCGTATAACAGTTTGTATAACATAAAATCTGTACAACATAAAAATTCTAGAGATAGGGGAAATTTGCTCAACCGAATCGTCAATGGGGCGAATCCATACAACATAAAAATGGTCGTGATTAGGGATTACTCTGTTTTCAATGCATTCCTATTGGAAATTTGTATAAAGGAAAATGTGCTTAACAATTTCATTTGGAAAGAATTAATTCCTTTATACAAGGTACCACTGTACTGCACATTCTCAAATAAATGGCTCCACTTCCAAAGGAGCTCATAACAAAGGTGGTCCCAGCTAGAGTAGCCCCATTGAATTAATGAAATTTACTGAAAGGTTGGCTTGCCGCTCATCATTTTGAGTTAAGGCTTTGTTTTGTGCACATTGCAAAACAGTTCTTTGTTATAAGGCATAACACATGGCACATTTACACTAGTGTAACTTTCCATTATGAAAGATATGGACATTTAGTTTTGGAAGGTCTGCAGTGATGATTTTAGAATTCATTAGAAGCCTGTGGTGGTTTGATTTAAACCCTGTGGATTTGATATAAACATGATTTAAATTATTTAAAAAACCAAATTCTTTGACAGTTTAAATTTAAAAAAATGATTTAAAAATTGTAAAGTGGACTTTTATCCACTCTTGGTGGTTCTCTTATAATTCCATTTCATTATACAGTAACATTCATCCCAAATGTTTCAAAGAGAACTATATCACCATACCCTCAATTGGCCCATGAATTGGGCCAGAGTAGAGCTGCAGAATTCCTAGAAACATTGGGATGGAAATGGGGGAGGAGGGGTTTCTGGATGAGATAAACTACCTGGTTCCATTTCTGGCTATGGGATGGAGATAGCATTTTTGGTTACACTGGTACAGTAGATGGGCTACACAGGGAAATGGATAGGGGGGCCTGTGTCCCTTTTGGTTTTACTGGACCTCTCAGCTGCTTTTGACACTCTCAACCACGGCATCCTCCTGACTCATCTGTCTCAAATGGGAATTGGGGATATTGCATTAAAGTGGCTCCAGTCCTTCCTGTTAGAAAGAATGCAGAAAATAGTGTTAGGTGATTCATGTTCGACAGCATGGCCATTGACCTGTGGAGTCCCCCAGAGTTCTGTTCGGTCTCCTATGTTATTCAACATATATATGAAACCACTGCTTTGGGGGTTAAGTGCCACCAGTATGTTGATGACACCCAACTATGCCTCTTGTCACCTCCGGATTCTAAGGGAACTGCTATTTTGACCTTACACTAGTGTTTAGCTTCAATAATGAACTGGATGAGGATGAACAAATTGAAATTAAACCCAGACAAGACAAGAGGTGCTTCTTGTCAGTCAAAAGGGAGAACAACGAATAGGGATGCAACCTCTACTGGATGGGGTCACCCGCCAATTGAAAAAAGAGGTGTGCAGCTTGGGGTTGCTCCTGGACTCATCCTTGAGCCTGGATGCCGAGGTCATGGTTGTGGTCAGGAGCACATTTGCACAGTTAAAGCTAGTACGCAGGTTAGGCCCATTCCTGGAGAAACCTTCTTTGGCCATGGTAACTCATGCCCTAGTGATGTCCCAACCGGACTACTGTAAAGTGTTATATATGGGCCTCCCATTGAAAAGCCTCAGGAAACTTCAACGGGTCCAAAATGCAGCAGCCAGATTGCTGACTGGAGCCAGTTACAGAGACCACATTACATCCCTATTAAAGCAGTTCCACTGGCTGCCAATCCGCTATCGGGCACAATTCAAAGTGCTGACCTTAACCTACAAAGCACTGTATGACCTGGGTCCTAGCTACCTCAAAGATCGAATTTCACAGCATGAACCGGCTCGGGTATTAAGGTCATCAGGAGAAGCCTTCCCTCCATCCCGCCTCACTCACAGGTACACCTCATGGGAACCCATGAAAGGGCCTTTTCGGCTGCTGCACCCAGACTCTGGAACTCCCTCCGAGTGGAGGCCAGGACTGCCGCATCTCTGCTATCTTTCCAGAAATGGGCAAAGACCTTTCTCTTCAGGAAGCTTTCCCTGAATGATGGACTACCTACTCTGCCTTTTTATAAATCTACCATACATGGCTACACAGACGTTGTGTTATAACCACTTATATTTTTGTGTTTATATCTCTGGTTGTGTGATTGCATTGAGATTATGTTATCAATTGTTAGCTTTAATGTTGCCTTATATTGCTGTAAGATGCCCCTCAATTCCCTGTTTCTCAAACTGATTGTGTCTTAATTGTAATGAACTATATATTCTCTCCTTACAGTAAGCCGCCTTAGGGCCTTTTCCAAGGAGAAATGTGAGATAAAATACTGAAAAATAAATAAATAAATAAATAAATAAATAAATAAATAAATAAATAAATAAATAAATAAATAAATATAATTGTTTATGTCTACTCTGAAGTAGAGTAGTTCTTTCTATTTCTTAATTTGACCAGGTCTAATATGCTGGGATCTGTGTTGCACCATTGTTTTTAATTAGGGGAGAACAATTTTAAAACTCAAACATGGAAGTCCTGCATTTCTCCATCTCATCCTTTGTAATCTGTGGTTTGAAAATGAAGAGGCTTTTTGAGAGGCTGACTCAACTACTTTGCCAGTTAAGGCTTAAGATCCTTGAAGAGAAGACTTAAAGTACAAGTGGTTCACAATTGTCTTGCATGCCTGATGGGGGTGGAGAATAATTGTATTGGATTCAACCATTTTTGGAGAAGGAGGTTTGTTTTTGCTGCCTGTTAAGAAAAGGAGTGTTGGCAGGATGTTGTGGAGAACTAAAATGTCCAGAAAACATTGTGCACATTTTAAAATGTGAACAGCTAAAATGTGCATCTCACAAACACACTTGAGTCAGTGTACAAATAGACGTACACTTTGGAGGAAAATGCCTTAGAATGCGCTTACATTTCAATATGAGAAGGAAGCAGAAGTCTCACAGCTCAAAGTGGAACAAGACATGGAATGTGATATCATGTCCCTGGACTGTTGGAATATCTGTTGCCATCTCCTGTATCATATAGGAAGGGCCACCTGCCTTAGATCCCAAAGAAGTACTATCTAGCAGGTTGATAGGCTGTTCTAGAGTAGTGGATAAAAACCCTGGTGTCGTATTATAAGAAAGCTTCCTTTGTGCTATCTGATGTGATTTCACTGGAAGTAATCCTTGTTGAAGTGTACTCTTCTATCTAATACGTAAAGCAAACAGTACAGAAATCAGGTATTCTTAACTGGCTAAAACCCACCAAAACTTAACAGTCGGCATTGTGAGGAGGAGCGGAAGAATACAGCACACAGTTGTGCTAAATATTTCCGAAGAGCTTTTTCAGGAGGATGAATATTAATCTAGTAATTCTCCCATGTGTTTTGTGCCTATTTCCCCATGTGAGATAAAGCTCAGAGAATTCGTGTGTGCTTTCCCCAGGACCTTCTTAGGGGTGGATGCAGATCTCTTTTGGGTGAAGTGGACTGAAAGTGGCTTTACTTAGGGACTTTATTTGCAAATTATTCAGCACTCCTAAAAGAGATACATTGTCTTTGTTAACCTTCTCACACCAAGCCTGGGAGGTTCCCACGTCCCACTACTGTATCCAAACAAGCACTGAACCTCTGGCTGCCATTTTTAATATCTGATAACCCAGCATGTTCTGTCCTATGATGGAAACTCTTCAGGCTGCCAACAGGAGAACAGGGCAGTCACTAGTGCTACAAAATGTATCCTCAGTGTCATAGGAATGCTAGTGTACCCCAAGCTTTATGACTATTTTGCCCTAAGATGGAAGGTGAGAACTGCTGGGAGAGCATTTGTACCAGAGGCCTATTTTACATTTGCCTTCAAAGAAAATAGAGGAATAATAAAGGACATCAGGGGTTTTTTTTAATTGACAGAACTGTAAATGTACCAGTTCATCTCCCTGTACACCTGTAAAAAAGAATGGCTTGTATTAGGGCCTGTTCAGCTATTCAAGTTACATTTGATTAGATGGCAAAAATTGTTTATGCAGTAATGAAACCACCCTGGTTGGGGATCGACCTCGATGGCTGTTATCAGGAGTTATGGAAGTTTAAGGCAGTGGAGAAAGCAGCCCTTCCCCTTCAGGCATAGCTATGCAGTACCTACATAGGCAGCTTGAATGCACAGTGCAGAACTACTATGGGATGTAGGGATGTGGGAAGCACGTGATCCTCCAGATGTTCTGGTACTTAAATTCCTCTAAGCTCATCAGCATGGACAGCAGAGAAGCAGGCTGGAAGCTGTCATCTAACAGTCTACCTTGAGTGTTACACATTCACTCTCCCTGAGGTAAAATCACCACATGATCGCCCTATAACCTGGCCTAGGCTACTGATATCACCTCTGCTCAGCCCTGACTTCACATGCCATAGGATAGTGGTTCTGGCAAGTAGAAAAATCCTTGTTCCGGATTGGCAGCAAATGCCGTCTTCCTAGCAGTGGATACTGTTTCTGTAAATGGCTTCTAAGCAGAATTTATTTGGGGAGGCATATTAATACTTGGATGTGCGACCACCAGGGAATGTCAGGTGCTGTAGGCACCTGGAGTAGGAACTGGCAAGCCACTCCAGTATTCCTGCTAAGAAAACTCCATGGACATGGGGTCACGAAGAGTCGGTCACAACTGTAATGACACAGCCCGCACACACACATTTGCTCTGGACTGCAAGGAGATCCAGCCTATCTATCGATCCTGAAAAAAAAATCAACCCTGAATATTCACTGGAAGGACAGGTTTTGAAGCTGAGGCTCCAGTATTTTGGCCACCTCATGAGGAGAGAGAGCTCCTTGGAAAAGTCCCTGATGTTGGGAAAGATTGAAGGCAAAAGGAAAAGGGGACAGTAGAGAATGAGATAGTTAGACAGTGTCATCGATGCAGCCAACATGGATTTGGTCAAACTCTGGGAGGCAGTGGAAGACAGAAGGGCCTGGCGTGCTCTGGTCCATGGCATCACGAAGAGTTGGACACGACTAAACGACTGAACAGCAACAACAATTTGTTCAACTGTTACTGCTAGGAAAACTCACATGGATCTGCCTCTGCTCTTCTCCCCCAGTGATCTAAGTAGTTCCAATATGTGCAGTTTATGAGATGTTTAATCCTCTCTGTGGAGTGTTTCTTCCATGACCCTAGTTCAGGGCTGCCCTTCTCCTAAGCACAGTCATGATGCACAGTGACGTGTAGCCCTCTCCTGGGTTGCGGCTGTCACAAGCCGCCTCTTGCATAGAGGGGCTAGCCTTGAACTACTGCGAGTCCCAAGATACTTATGAAGCCTCCCAATGTGGGTTGTGCCAAAACAAGGGCTGTTAGTCGGTCAAGCAGGTTTTTCCCTCAGCCTTGTCTTTTCACATCAGTTCTTCCACCTTAAAAGAAGAAGAAAACAAACCAACAAGCAAACAGAAGCCACACTTGAGTGGTTTGTAGCCTGCAGCACGTGGCAGGACCCCGTGCCAAGCATCCATTTATCTGGAACAGTCAAGCAGGCATATCCCTTCAGCCTGTACGCCTGCTGTGAACAGCCTTCTGGTGAAATAGAAGGCAAAATTGGAAAAGTTCAGCTTCAGTGTGTGTGTGTGAGAGAGAGGGGGGGGAGGGGGGGAGCATGAGCATGTGTGCATGTGTGCATGTGTCAGAGAATATGCAGAGAGAGGGAAATAGAAATTTCCCTACCCTTCCCTCTTCTTCTGGTTTGTGAGAGACTGCAGTTTAGATCAAAAAGAGATGGAACACAGTTAGGCAAATTTAAAAATAGATCCTCTTGGGGCAAAGGGAAAAAGTGCTGAATGCAGAATCTTTTAGAAGGGCTATAGGCAAGGGATCCACATCCTTTTCAGACTTGGAGGACTGAGGTTTGATATCATGAGTATAAATGCAATGAGTCACTTTACTCCGAAATGTTTTAAAGCCATTGAAAGGGCATCAGGTACTGTTTTTCTTCCCTGGTTCATTATGACCCCCCCCCCCAAAAAAAACCTATATAGGTGGTTTTAAAATCTAGTTGTATAGAATCCTGGCATTTGTGGTTGTATTTTGTTTGTTTGTTTGTTTGTTTATACATACATACATACATACATACATACATACATACATACATACATACATACATACATACATACATACATACATACATACACCCTGCCTTTCTACTTTAAAAGGACCCAAGGAGGCTTAAAACATTGAAAAACACTATTAAAAGTTGAAAACAAGGAGTATAACCACAGTGGTTACCATAATTAAAAGATAATATTTTAAGCTAAGAACATTATTATTATTATTATTATTATTATTATTATTATTATTATTATTAT
>JAHTLZ010000010.1:3509144-3531357 GCA_023846285.1 Phrynocephalus versicolor
GTGTGTGTGTGTGTGTGTGTGTGTGTGTGTGTGTGTGTGTGTGTGTCATTTTCCCAAACCATATTCTGTCTGTGAGATCGTTCTCACCAGAAGCACACTCCCCTTGAAAAAACATAAGATTGAGGCAGTGGCAGATCTTGAGAACAATTCTCCAATTAAACCCAGCTAGATTTAAGCAGTCAAACAGATTACAGGGACCATCTACTTCACAGGCTGTGTTTGTTGACAAGGGCCTGTGTGTACTGGGTCTAGATGGACAAAACAAACGCTGCCTGAAATACAGGTAGTGTTCCTACTCTAGTTGCATCGTACTACTGGATTTCAGCCAACGCTTAATTGAGCCACAAAATCATCATCATCTGCCATCAAGCTAATTCTGATTTATGGCAACTCTTTTCAGTGTTTTCCAGGCAGAGACTACTCAGTTTACCATTGTCCTCCTTCTGGGGATGCCCTGGGACAGTGCAACTTGTTCAAGGCTACACAGGCTGGCTCTTCTCCCTGGAAACATAGTTAGTAAGGAGATTGAGCTGCCAATCTCTCGCTGCACAGCCAGATACCTAAACCACTGAGCTATCTGGCCAACCATTGATTGGGCTGTAGATGCAAATTATTCATCTGAGGGACAATTTATAAGATCTCCCCTTTTCCGTGGAGATACTCAGTCATCCTGGTGAAGTTATCCGGGAGTTGAGTCATGGCAACTGGGCTTCTTTTCTTGAGAGATTGAAACCTTTCACTATTCATCCAAACAGCTTCTTCAATTCTCAACAGGGGTGAGTCACAGAATCATAGTGTTGGAAGAGACCTCAAGGGCCATCCAGTCCAACCCCCTGCATGCAGGAACCCCCATCACATTATTTCTGACAGATGGCGATCCAGCCTCTGTTTAAAAACCTCCAAAGGAGGAGACTCATCCACCCTCTGTGGCAGCATATTCCACTGAGGAGAGTCCAATTCCCATTACTCAACTCACAGAAGATCTTCCTTTTCATTATTATGCCAGTTTTTCAGTCTAAAATGTACATCTTCACTTTTGTTTATATTCATCCATTGCCACAGAAAAGAGGGGCCAAAGTGAAATATCTTCCAGATGTACTGTATTTGGTGATCTGTGAGCATTTATCTGTTTTCTATTTGAAGACAGATTTATACAACTTCTTGCTAGCCTAGCCCCGTCATTCGGAACAGCTCATAAAACGACCTTATTTTTCAGACTTTAATGTAGTTTGTTTATTGTCATTCTATAAACTGTGCTTTGGCAGTTGAGCACTTTCTAGTTTCGAATAAGAAATCGGCTGGTGTGTTGCCAGCCTACTTGGTACTGTCTCCTATGTTGTTATGGTCCGTAGCTTGGGAAAGTGATTAATGGGCCACTAATGGAGGTGGAGTTCCGAATTCTTTGCACATTCTTCATTCAGAGATGCTCAGCTTGATCTCAAGGACTGGGCACAATACCAGTTTGGTCATGTTGAGAGTGTTTCTTTGCCCGTTGATGTTGTTTGCTCAAAGGCGAGGAACAGACAGTAAGGAGTGCCAAGAATCTGCTTAGTAAGTGCATGCAGGCGTAGGCATCTTTGGGGGGGGAAATCCATCAAGGGTTACTAGCACGCCAGCCAACACGTATTGGTGTTGGTCATTAATAGCCTCGTAGGGAGGTTGAAGACAATATGAAAGTAGCAAGTTTTCCATACCTGATCACCTGGAAGTGATCCTTACTCATCCCAAGTGACCAAACAAGTGAGCCGGGGTGGAAACTTCTCAGCTCTAGACAGAAGGGGTTCTTAACGTCCTCTTCCACACTGAATTCAAAGTACAAAGGGCTGAGCTCTTTGCACTTTTAATTCGAAATAGTTGGTTAGTAAACTGATGGTGGTTGTCAAGTACAAAGAGTTGACATTAGACTTACTGTACACCTTAAGACAGGGGTGCCCAAACTTTTTGTAAGGAGGGCCAGATTTGGTGTCTAAGAGTGTGTCAGGGGCCGGTTGCTCCCCGACCCTGCCACCCCACTGCAAGCCCCACCCACTGACCCATAAGCCCTACCCACTGACCCCTTGCAACCCCAGCTGCAGCAAGGAAGGCGGGGACCAAGGGAGGGAGGGAGGGAGGTGGCAACAAAGAGAGGAAGGAAGGAAGGTGGGGACCAAAGGAAGCACAGAGAGCCGTGGCCACATGTCACCCCTTGGAAGAGGCGATCTGTGCGACCTTGCACACACCCCCAAGCTCCCCAGAAGTGGCGATGGCACACCCGCCAGCCCACCCCAAAGCTCCTTGGCGGTAGCAGAGGCCCGCTGGCCTGCCCACCCCCACACATTCCCCTGCGGTGCAGACCGCCCGATCTCTGCCCTGCGCGTGCGCCCAACCTCACAATGTTCCCGGCCAGCCTGCCCAGCCCCTCAAGCTTCCCAGCAGTGTCAGTGTTGATAGAAGATTGAAAAAAAAACATGGGGCGAAGGAGGGGGAGGGAGGGGCGGGCCAGCCAGCTGTGGGCCACTCAGAATGGCCTGACGGGCCAGATTTGGCCCCCGGGCCGGACTTTGGGCAGGCCTGCCTTAAGACTTCCAACAGGATTGGCACATAGACATCCAACCAGTCTTAACTCGCCAACCATTTGTTGGATATGGCATTTTCTTAAACTAAGAGGAATTGTTCCAACCTTTTGATAGTTTAAGACAGTGGTGTCCAAACTTTGGCCCTCCAGGTGTTTTGGACCACAACTCCCACAGTCCTTTGTCATTGGCAATGCAGGCTTGGAATTCTGGGAGTTGTGGTCCAAAGCATCTGGAGGGCCAAAGTTTGGACACTCCTGGTTTAAGACATTTTTTGTAGACCTGTCCCAGCTCTACAATACTTTCATTTTTTTCTTATAGTGACCAAATTAGGTACATGCTATTCCAAGTGTGATTGTGGCGTAAATGTATAGAAAGCCATTTTCTTTTTTCCTTCCTTTTGCTAATAGCCCTCCCAGCAGCCACACGCAAGGTGGGCATTGCCTTGCAGTGTCCACTCTGAGGAGAGCCATTGTGGTCTGGCAGATGCAGTGTTGCGCTAGGACTCAGGGGACCCAGGTTCAAATTCTTATTTAGTGATGGAAACTGATTGGATGGCGCCCCTGGTAGACAACTCCTTGAATGTACTGCCTGTCTTGAGAACCCTCTTAAGATTGCCATATGTCAGAAACAGCTTAACAGCCTGGGAGCAACAACAGCCAGAATGCCTGCAGTGGCACCAAGATCACTTTCTTTCCTGCACTCCTTCCAGGCCATGCCCTTAGATTGGCTGAAATCACTTATATGCACCACATGTGCAAACCTTTCGCTGGAGGATGGTGTTGACTTTGTTTTTGAGCCTGAACTTTTTCAAGAAGGTCAGATGGTCCACCCCCCAAACTACTAGAGCTTAGAAAAGCTATTTCTCCGATACAGTTCTTAGAATCCCCCCCTTGCTGCCAGCATGCCTAGTGGTGATGCTTGCAAGGGGCAGCTTTTCTGAGCTACTGCCAGCTGGTATGGAGGCAAGACTCGAGTGGCAGTTGTGAGTCCAGAGGTGGCCCTGTCCCTGCTCGGTGAGACTCGGGAGTGTCTTTCAGAGTGCCTGCCCTCTGCCCTTCCTCTTCCCCTCTTCCTCACGTTTTGCCAGCCATGCCTGTGGCACATCCAGGGCAAAGATTACACTGAAGCCCTGCAAGTGATCAGCTTAGCCTGAGTGACCCTTCGGTCACGTGGACCAGAGTGTGTTCACAGTGTTCTGCCAGACTTGGGCTGGCTGAGCGAAATACAGTGGAGCGCCGGGCGGCTGGCCAAGCTTTTATTCCCGCTTGGAGCGCGCAGTCACACATTTGCTATTTGGCAGGACATCCATGCCAGGATTTGTTTGGATAGTAATCTAGTACAGTTGTGTTTTTCTTTTCTTCCCCCCCCCCCCTTTCTCCTTTCCTTTCTCCCTTTAAAAAGCACCAACTGATAATGTGCAGCCAGAGAAGTCACGAAACTGGGCTGGCCACTGCCTCTCAGCTTAACCGTCCTTCACTTTCACCATGGTGGTGAAAACAAGGGGATAACCTCCAAATCTGGCAAAGTTATATTTTTGGACTACAGTTCTCAGAACCCCCAGGCAGCTTAGCACATACTAGCAGCAGCAGTAGTGGCAGCAATAGTAGCAATTGTTGTTGTTGTTGTTATTGTTGTTAGATAATGACCTTTCTTGGGATCTGCTTCTACTTTTCCATCACCATATGTTTGTTTGCTTGTTTGTTTATCATCCATATAGTGGCAAGGCACTACTCAGGGCTGTTAACAAAAAAGGGTCAAATAAAAAAACATCAAATATGGTATAAACGTAACAGTTCAATAGCAAAATAAAGTACATATAAGATAACCCCCCCCCCGATGGTGACGGGTATATCAAATAAATTGTATTGTATAAGATGGGTCAGGGATTCTGTTATATGGGGAGGACGTTCTTGAATGCCACCTTAGAGAGCTCCATTTTAATCAGCTTCCTGAAGGCCAAAAGAGAGGGAGCTTGAGAAACATGAACAGGCAATGACTTCCGTGTTGTTGTGGCCACCACTGTGAAGGCCCAGTTTCTGATTGTGATTTGATAGGCCTTCCTGGGGGTGGGGGGGGGGGATGAACATGAGATGAATGAGTGGTGGGAAATCTTAGGGAGAGATGCTCTGACCTGTCTCCATTATGACATATTGATCTTAAAATGCATGCATTTTTGGAGCTGAGGTGGTAAACCTCCACACGGATTATTTTAAGGCACCTTGTGGACTATATCACCTTAAGCTCCAGTCTCTCCTCCTTTCTTCTTTACTCCTTCCTGCCACTTACCACATGTTGTACCTGGCCCGAAGTACAGATCTGTGCTCTTAAAAGCTTTGCATGCTTTCCTGTGTCTTCCTGGTTGGCTTAACCAATCATAGCCCTACGATGTTGTAATTTCTCATAGCTTTAATGTTTATTACTTGGAATTTTGAATGACAAATATAACTACAGTAAAAGGATTGGGACTCTCAGCAGTTTCTCGGGTACTTTACTGTCTATTGTATCTCTCTGGTTCAGACCCTGGTGGTTATAGTATATTAGTGTTCCCGTATCTCAGATCAAAAAAACTCAAATCAAAGGAGGAAAGGAAGCAGCTTTGCTTGAGGATTAACAATAGCACATCAAGTCCATCTCTCTTCCCCTTCCCGTGTGCTCTAACTTTTTTTAAATTGTTCTTTTATGCCCTGAGTCTAAATAGGTCTGCAGTGCTTGCAGTAACACCAGTCATGGTGTAGAAAAAAAAACCCCAGAAACAACTGGTTTTATCTTCCCTGAAAGTTCTTTTCACACGACTTTCTGGCAACAAACCTCTCATTTGTTTCCAGAGTTCTTCCTGTTCAAACCCTAACTCATGCAACTAGATCATAGTGTTTGATTTTAGCACCTCAAAAAGTTGGGTTGGTGTCAAGGAAATGAAATGTTTAACAAAGGTTGCACAGCTACATTAAAAAGTACATTAAACACAAACATTAAAAGTAGTGTGCTTTTGTTATGAGTGACAGTGGTGGTAAAGTATTCTGTTGCCGTCTGGGTGTTTGAAAAAGCAATTCATTCTGTTATTTGTTAATTTAGGTTTGTTTTCATGTTACTTTTTGGAAGAGGTGCTTTTTTTTTTTTACAAATGATAACAGGATTGCATCATGGTTTCAAAAATTGACTCAAAAACCAAAATCCTCTTGTGTCATTCTTCTGTCTTAATATTAATGGTGTAATTTAGTCCGTGAATTTGCCTCAAATTAAGAAATAACCGAGCTGTCTAGATGCCCTAAGCATATCTGATCTCGCTTGATTTTGGAAGCTAAGCAGGGTCGGCCCTGGTTAGTACTTGGATGGGAGACCACCAGGGAATACTAGGTGCTGCAGGCGCCTGGAGTAGGAACTGGCAAGCCACTCCAGTATTTCTGCCAAGAAAACTCCATGGATGTGGGGTCACGAAGGGGTGGTCATGACTGTAACGACACAACACACACACATACAAGAAATAACCGTGGTCATTATATGCTACGTACCAGGTTGAACAACTCAGCACACCACAGGTAACGTCTATGGTGATTTCTTAATGTTCCATTCAAAATTTACACTGGGTTAAAATGTCTTGAAAGGCCCCGCAGCATGTAATAAAGCAACTATAAAACATGACTCATTTTACTGAAGCTCACCGATTACATGGTTGCCTATTTTTATTTCCTTTTGGAAATATAAGTGTGCTACATCCATATTGCTGCACTGTTAGAAAAACGTAACTCACAACAGGTAACATTGTGGTTTACTAATTGTTAATTTCTAAGCTTTGTTTTTTGGAATGTGAAATTTCACAAAAGGTGTAAAACACTGTGAATAGCATGTTCATGTGTCACAGTCAAGCTGTACCGTACTTGGATCACGGGGATCTGCCTGGCTTTGTGTGTTCTTTCATTTCCTTCAGATTCTGCAGCACTGATCTTTTTCCCTTCTTTGTCACTACAGTACTTTGACCAGGCTTGCCAGGTGAGCAGTGTCCTCTTCTCTGAGGTATCAGAATCAAAACCTGAGAGCTAAGGATGCGCCCCTAGGACAGTGGTGGCGAACCTTCAGCACTCCAGATGTTTTGGACCACAACTCCTACAGTTCTTTGTCATTGGTAATACATGCTTGGGAGTCATGGTCCAAAACATCCGGAGTGCCGAAGGTTTGCCACCACTATCCTAGGATGTCGCAGGGCATGCCTGTGATGGAGAGAGTGAGAAAGAGAAAGAGAAAAAACAATAGTAGAGTGAAAGTTGAATGAGATAGGCCCTGGAAAAACTTTCTTCCCAGAATCTCTTTCAGGTTGTAGGTTTACAATTCACAATAGGGAGGAAGTACATTGTTCAAAGAAAAAGTGACATCATTATCTAATCCAGACAATCTCCTAGTGAACAAAGTCCCCCCCCCCAAAAAAAAAAATCAGGGGGGTCAGCGTTCTGCTTCCTAAAATGTCAAGATTGGGGCTTAAAACCAAGAGTGAACACCCAAGGCTCATGCCTACTAATGGTTATCATAATCTAGAAGTCCTGTCTTTTACAGATAAACCAGATGTTGGTTATTGTGGTTTAATTGTGGTGGGAAATAATATTATTTTAGGGTTAACGCTTATGATAGAAGGAGCCTTTTGCACCTCTTGGGACATACTCTGAGAAGAAATGCACCTTACCTTCACAATCCACATGGTGCTGAAGCTCACAGGGTGTTTTGCATAAATAAAATGTGGCTGAATAAAACCAAAGGCATTATCATTGGGGGGGGGGGGGAAATGCATATAATCACAATTTCAATCACAACTCAACCAGGTGCTAATTGGGTGAAGCAGATAAATAAACATGCACGTGAGTAAAAATGTCCAAAAATGTTTACAAAGGATTGAGGGAAATCTGCGCCTCAGTGGGTAAAGCGGGATTGTGTGTATTTTTTAGAAATTGTTACTGGGTTAAGTGCTGCTGTTATTCAAAGACTTAAGCGTTTGTACACTGAACAAGTGGGACCTGCAAAGTGTTGAGTGTTCCTGTTTTGGGCTTCCATCAGTCAGTCTTCTCTTCTAAAATACTTGCCTCCATCCTGCTTCCCCTCTTTGTTTGCCTTCTTTTTCTCCCCAGTAATCACTTCATTAAGCCCAGTGATCACACTGAGCTGTTTGGGCAAGGGTTCATTCCCCTGCCCCCAAAAGAGATCTCTGTGTTTCTGCATATGTTATAGAGTTCTGTGAAACCTGACAGATACCTTTTTTTCCTTGTCTGTTCGCTTTCAAAACCTAGGTCATCATCAGTCCTAGGCCTATTAATGTGAAACAAGCTTCAAGCTTCGGTCTTACCAGCTGGTATATCAAAGGGATGGTTTTGTTTTGTTCTGTTTTGTTTAAATCATTTGGCATTATGTAATTCTCAGTTTTGTTTTTCTGTAGTACATGGCTTTCTCTCTGTCTCACCAGGACTGGAAGGCATATTCTGTGTGCAGTTATTGGGAAATGGTATACAGTGGACCCTTGTATAACAAACAGCTTGTATAACATAACATTTGTACAACATAAAAAACTGTGGAGATAGGGGAAATTTGCTTAACATAATCGCCTATAGAGTGAATTTGTACAACATAGAAATGGGATCACTCTGTTTTCAATGCATTCCTATGGGAATTTGTATAAAGGAAAATTTGCTTAACATAATTTCATTTGGAATGAATTAATTCCTTTATACAAGGTACCACTGTACTTAAATACAGAAGCATCAGAACAGGCTCACAGGATGCCTTCAGGTGGCTTGTTTAATTGTTTTTGCAATTTTGTTGGTTTGGCTTTTGTTTTTTAACCCACAAAGGGTATTTATTCACAACAGCAATGAGTTCTAGCAATTTTCAAGCTTGTCTGTGGCATCCACACTGCTCACAGGCGGTTCTGTGGCCAAGAACTGTTGCCTCTCCAAATGAAGCAGGGTGAAGCGGCCTTAACTTCACATATCAAGTTGTTTTCCAGTTCTGTTTCATTTTTTTAAAATCCAATTTAAACCATTATCAAAATCTATGAATAAAAGATTTATGCAGTGGAAACCTTGGCAGGTTTACTTGGAAGTCAGCCCCACTGTGTCAGCAGGGCTTACTCCAAGGTAGGCATACCAGAGTTCACTTGGATGTACCTACCATGTACATTCTCCATACAAGCCAATATAAAAGCAAACCTATAGGGCCAATTACAGAAGACTGCATTTGTTTGTAGCTGATTAACTAGAGTAGATGCACTAAATCAATAGGATGTTTATGAGTGTTGGTTTGCCATTGGGCAGCTGATTCAAAAGATCTGTGCTAGTTTGAGCAGCAATTTGATTTTGCCCCATGCAGAATCAAGTGAACTGCTAGTCCTCATGCTTCAAGAAAGAAGACATTTTGTAATCAGCAACTTTAGCCCTTCTCCTGAGGTGTCCTCAGATGATCCTTCCTAGCTGCTAAAACTCATCAGACAGGTTCCTGTTAAGCAATTAACTAGCAGAGCAGAAAGAAGAATGGTGCTTCTCCCAGAGATTAATTTTCACTTCAGGGGGAAAATAAATTAACTCTTTCTTCCACTTTTTGTAATTCATCCATAGTTCTATAGTTCGTCAAATTCAAATACAATAAAATAAAATACTGTATTTGTGTCTATACAGTTGAAGAGATGGAGAAAGTGGTAACTTAGAAAGGCCAACTAAAGAGCAAATGAGATTTTCCTTCGCCCAAATAATGTGAATACGATGAACTCCAGTGGCCATTAACAAGTCTGCAAATTTATGAATCTGAATGTCTGGAAACGGAAACTCTACCACAGTTTCTGCTGCATGTGATGGTTGATATGCATGGCCAAAAAAGGGGCCACCTTTTCCTTTTCTGGAAGGGAAGCAGTCCAAGTACTGTATATGCAATTTCCAAATCTTCATTACTAAAACACAGATGACAGGGATTTATATTCTTTTGAAAATGACTGATAAGAGAACATTGAAGCAAATACTGTAAATGCGGGTGGTGGGGTTGGTGAGGATGATTTTTTTTTGGAGGGGGGGGGCGGGGAGAGCAAATATGGAGCTGCAAAGATGGGTCCTTTAACAGGGTTGCCACAGATCAGCAGCATGTTTTTAGTTAAGGGACCATGTGTTGAAAGAAGAACTGGGTGGTTCACGCACACTTGTCCTATATGTGCCTTGGTAATGTGGATTGCAAAGGCAAAAAGGCCCCATGAGGTTGAGCACCCAGTCCTCCACATGGAGGAACAGAAGCAAGGGCAGCCCAAGACTTTTCGCTGCCTGAGAGAAAAGGAAGAGCCACAGGTTATTTTTTCCCTTGAGCCTGAAAGATCTCTGCTACCTAGAAACTGAGAAGGCCCAGGGCAGAGAGGAGCAAAAAAAAAAAAAAAAAGTAGTCCCTGGGCGTTTACAGTTTAATTACAGTATGCAGGCTACACACTGGGCCCCCCTCCCCAGCAAACTGGGTATTCATTTTACTGACCTTAGAAGGATGGAAGGCTGAGTCAACCATGAGCCAGCTACCTGGGATTGAACCCCAGGTTGAGAGCACAGTTTAGCTGCAGTACAGGTATTTAACCACTGTGCCACGGGGCTCAGTGGTTAAGAGTGGTATCAGTCCTGGAATCGTTCTTTCCTTGCTTTAGGTTTCCTCATCCTGTGAGTGAGGCCCAGTCATGAGCAGAAATATGAGGTGTGCTGGGTGTGGATTTAGAATTGTCAAATTATTTTAAGCCAGAACCTACAACACCTAAACTAGAACTGTAGAGTGTTTCTTGGAAGCTCACCTCTGTCTGCGTGTTTGCCTCATTTTGTAAGTGAGTCCTGCTCCAGGTAAAGAGGGGGGGAAAGTGAGATCACGTGTGGAAAGTTCAGTAGAATTTGCTTCTGAAGAGTTATTTCATGGGTCTTGGATTTGACCTCTGTGGGACCTGCTCCAAAACAATAGCATCCCCTTGGTTATAGAAAGGGACAAATCCCACTTTTGTCCTTTGACAAGCTGGAGCCATTGAAGAGCAGAATAATCCATTCAAAATGCTGGGCAGTGGCTTGGGGGGGGGGATGGAGTCGGGGGTGGATAATACTCTTGAGAACCACAGAGCTGGAAGCGACCCTGTCGATCACTGAACTCCCAGCTTCTGACTCTGCAGCCAGATACCTAAACTCATGAGCTACTATTATATGGTATTTCTATATTTCCATTTCTTCATTCTTCAGGGAATTCTACAGCATATTTCCTATATTTCACTTACAGGCCTGGTTGCCATTAAAACAAAGACATATGGAGGGGAGGTTTCATGTGAACGTGAAAGGCAGTGTCTCCTTTTAGACTTGGATCCCCTGGATCCAGCCTTCACAAGATACTCATTCACTTAAATGTGGAACGGAAAGGGTCTCAGATATCAGGATTCCCTTCCCTCAGATTGGAGCTGGAAGCAGTTCAGAGGAGAAAGAGATATAAATGGACTTGGCATTGGCTGTGGACATGCCAGACTTCGAACTTGTTATAAACTTGAGCCATGTCTGGTGACTTGAGCCTGGCTGTGAGGTCACTGTTGGCCAAAGCTGTGGATCTCCCTCACGATCCTTGCAGTAGTCTGAAGTTACTGGATATTATTGATTGATTTTGGAGAAGAAATAATCTGTAGGTGTGAGAACTGCAAATATGATGGAGACCAAAACTACCCCCCCGCCTTGTGTGAATTAACAGATGGTTCTGCTTATGTTTAGTCAGAGCAGATTGATGTATTCCTGCATCCAATGACTACTGCATGGAATGGTGATACACATGTGTGAAACAGCTGGAGCAGATCAAATGCCACAGATGGAACTCTTTTGTATTAACCTCCCACCACCTTAGACCCCATGGACCTCAGACCTAGTTGGGCTTTACATGCGCCTGAAACAACATTAGAATGCAAAGTTGGTCTAACTGAACTTTAGACTTCAGTTTTTGAACAATTAAAAAGTCCCCCTGTATTTCCAATTCACTGAAAACAAAAAGTTACAAGATCTTGAAAGATATTTCCAGGTACAAGGAGTTCTTCATGAGGAAGAGTGGGCTGCCACACACCTACAAATCTTGAATGATACCAGCCCTGTGACACCGCCCTTGTGTTCTGCTGCTCTAGCCATCTGCATGTGGAGACCAGCCCTTGGTTAAGGGAAGGCACAGGTTTCAGCTGCAAGTCATCCAGTGGATAGATAAGTCATACATTACAGAGTGAATGTAGACACATGTGCCCGAATCAGTCCCAACTTGTTGTGGTTTGAAGGTGAAGATTATGGCAGTTTGAATGGATGAAGCAACTATTAATGGATATGTACTGTCAAGTCAATTTTATTCATTGCTCCATTCATCAGCGGTCAAGCAATGCAGCTCAGTTTTCCTGGGCGGGGGTTGGGATCTCTATAAGCATGCGCTGAACCAGTGACAGCAGAGTAATGCTTCATTCCAAAGAGATGTCAAACATTGAAATGAATAGATCTGTTTTTGGTGTCTTGCAAATCATACTAAGAACTGGGTCCGAACATGATAGAAACAGAAAGCCCCCCTTTTCCCAAATAGGTCATGAATGTTTACAACAAGCATGCTCTTGTCATTGGCAGTTAAGTTAGTAGGGAAAGTGAGCAGGGTATGATTAGAGCCCAGTGTTGCTGCTAGCATCTCTGAGGGTCACAGGTGAGAAATCCCTTGTCAGTAGGACATAACAACTGCAGAAGGACAAAAGGATTAAGCATGAAAATCTTGTGTCCCCTCTGATTGTTTCTGTGTCCCACCATTTCTAAGTGTTACCAGTCCTTGAAAACCACTGCTGTGGACAGCAGTCAAATATCTTCTCTACTGTTACAGCACCACTTAAAATGAGATCTGACCTGATCAAGACGAGCAGATTTCCAAGTGAAGTTGCATTCTTCTTGATTGGTATTGTGCAAATACTGGAAGAGGAAAACTCTCCCAAGAATCCCACCAGTGACCTCCCACTTTATTTTCCTCATGTCTTTTTCCTTTAAAGCAGTGATTCCCAACCTTAGTCCCCAGATGTTCTTGGACTAAAACTTCCAGAAGTCCTAGCCAGCAGAGCTAGTGGCGAAGGCTTCTGAGTTAGTTAGTCCAGGAACATATAGGGACCCAAGGTTGGGAACCATTGCTCTCGAGCAGCACTTTTCAAATATTTTTTTCAAGGCTAAGTTAGAGCTGAGGATGATAGACATTTTTTTTTCAGCTCTCTGTCCCCTGTCTGGCCCTACCACGAGGTAGTGGGGAAGCACTGATGCATTCTTTTTCTCCCAGAGACGGGTGTTTATGGGACTTTTGATCTCCAGTGCCAAAATATCAAGGCCAACTTCAAGTGGTTAGCTGTAGTGGGATACCATTTGCCCTTAGTTTTAAGATAGCAAAATGCCCCCAGCCAATCATGGTGGGTACAGAGAAGTGTGGGTGTGGGTGGGTGGGTGTACCTCAGATTTTGTAAGTAAGGAATACATGGACATGGGGACATTGGTTCACACCAAGTTTTCAATCTACTTCATTTCTGATGATGATGCCAGGAATGTTGTAAAGTTGTTGTGGTAACTAACTATGGAAGGAAACGGGATGGTAAGGAGGAAAGGAGTTATGACTTCTCTTCCTCATGTTCCTGTCCTTCCTCTACTTGTAGATGGTTGAACATGCATACAACAGCTCTGTGATGTGGACTTTATATCTGAAGGCTGACTTCAGTGTAACTCCTGCAGGGTGGGGTAGTTAGTTTCTTGAGGAGAGAGGTGAAATATAGTACAGCATTGTCCTTCGGGTAACATTGCTTGGGTGGGTGGTGAATAATGCAAAATGTGTATACATGAATAGACCTTTCCTTTTTTCATACACCTCTGAATTATGGAAACATAAGTTCTCTTAGGGTTACGCCAGTACGCTGAATGTTATTCTTTTGAAGGAAAATAAAAATCAGCAGCACGGAGCGCCTTCCACTAAAGACTGACTCCACTGTTTCCTCAGCAACTCCAAGTCAAAAATGTATGCAAGCGAAATATGCTGTACACTCTTCTTTAAAAGTCCAATCTGCATGAGGCAGTTCAGTACTATTCTAGTAGCTATTTTTATATACAGTACCTGTGTTTTGTGTGTTTGTAAAACTAAAAAAAAAAAAACACCCTACCCTTAAAAAAATCAATCTGCTCTTTCTTTTGCTCTGTCTCTTTTTTATGATGATGATGTATGTCAAAGAGAGTGATGTGTCATGACAGTTGCTGTGGCAACACTGCCTACTGCATGAAAGTAGGACATAGACAGGACTTCATAATAGCAAATCTCAGATAATTTCCTGAGCCGTTGAATTATGGTTGGCCTCGCTGTCCAAGAAATTTTAGCACCTTTGAGGTGCTTCAGTTTCAGACTAGATATGTTGAGGGTTTTTTGGTGTGTGTGTGGTTTTTTTCTGACAGAGCTACAGACAGCAATTTTTTTTTAAGTTTTAGGCTCCTCAGACCGGATCTTGTAACAAGACAAGCATTATTAATATATTGGCTGCATACCGTATATCACAAATGGAGACTCCTGTGAAATAGAGCCCGCCTGTGTGGCCTTAGGCAAGCGACACAGTCCCAGGGTGCTCCCAGAAGGAGGGAATAGTAGAACAGTTCTGGCTACTCTGTACCTCAAAAACTCTGAAAATGGTTGCTATAAGTCAGAATGAAATTGAGGGGACAGGGGAAAGGAAAACAACCACCACCCATATCACAAAGTGGTGGCAAGGCTGATTATTCTGCTGTTCAGTTACTTAGGGTGCGATTACACTGGAAAAGCCAAATTAGAGCAATTCAGCTTTGCTGCCAGTTGGTTTCCATCCTGTAGTGCAGGCATGTCGAAACTTCGGCCCTCCTGATGTTTTGGACCACAACTCACAGAATTCTAAGTTTAGATTGTCAGTGGCAAAGGACTGTGGGAGTTGCTGTCCAAAACATCTGGAGGGTCAAAATTTGGACATGCCTGCTGTAGTGTATTACATTTGGAATAGTTTTTACGAGTTTTTTCTGGGGACCATCAGCAGTAGCAAAATGAAACACTGGCATACTTAGCATGCCTTCATGATTGTGTGCAATTGAATCTTGGGACCTAAGAGTTTATCTCTCTGGTTAATGTGTACAAAGGAAATAATTTCAAGATCTATATTGCAGTGATAACTAATGTACATAATGACTCATATGCAATACTTAGAATAGACCTTATCTTAATTTAGATTTGCATGGGTTTCTTAAGGGGATATTTGGGTGTGACTATACTGGAAAGCCAAATTGGAGCAATTTTGGTTTTGCTCCAATGCAAACTGCAGCCTGCGTTGCATTTGAAATTGCACACAATGCTCACGTGGGGGCTGTGGCTTGATTGAGGACTTCATTGTTCATATTGGATGCAATGCAATTTGCATTCCAGCTCTCTCTCTCTCTCTCTCTCTCTCTCTCTCTCTCTCTCTCTCTCTCTGTGTGTGTGTGTGTGTGTGTGTGTGTGTGTGTGTGTGAGAGAGAGAGAGAGAGAGAGAGAGAGAGACTCCTTTCTTATTTATTTATTTATTTATTTATTTACTTATTTATTTATTTATTTTCAAACTTGTATACTGCAACCTATTTCCCAAGGGGAACTCAGGGTGGTTTACACAAAATTAAAAAAAATACACTAGCAATTATAACAGATAAAAACAACATTGGCAAGAGGCGGAAGGAAAAAAACAACCTTCTCCCCTAGCAGTTACCGAAGGCATCCTTGAATAGCCAGGTCTCGAGTGCTTTTCTAAAGGACGCCAACGAGGGTGCCTGCCATATCTCGCTCGGCAGAGAGTTCCAAACTGCGGGGCCAGCCACCGAGAAGGCCCGTTTACGAGTAGACACCTTACGGGCCTCCTTCGGGGTGGTGACACAGAGCGAGGGCCAAGGAGGATCGGGTGGGTCGGGCCAGGTCTAGTCGTCGGGAAATATGCTCTGCCAGATTCTTTCTCTGATCCTGCTCCTGCCAATCCATTTATGGGGCAAAAATACAAGGACCCAGCAATAAGGTGATAGGGTGTTTTAAGCAGTAGTGTCATAAGAGTACTTCATGTATTTTAAAAACACCATATAAAACTTTGGAGGATAATCATGGGAAAGGAAATAAGGAGAGGCGGTATGTCCCCCAGTCTTGAATATCACTCCCCAACTGCCTAGCTCACCTGAATACCACTTTCAGATATGGCATCTGACTTTACAAGAATGTGTCACAACTAATCACACCTGTGTGTGTGTGTGTGTGTGTGTGTGTGTGTGTGTGTGTGTGTGTGTGTGTGTGACTTTTTCAAGGTATTTACATGCTCTGGAAGTTGAGTCATGGCTACTGGACTTCTTTTTTGAGAGAGAGAAACGTTTCACTGTTCATCCAAAATGTTTCTATCTCTCAAAAAAGAAGTCCAGTAGCCATGACTCAACTTCCAAATAAACTCACCTGGATCACTGAGAATCTTCACAGACATATTTACATGCTGGTGAAAAACCTTGAAAAAGTAGAAACCCCCAGTGGCCGGGAGGGGGGGGGAGAAAGGTGCGACGAGCAAAACAGTCTGGACTGAATCGAATCAGCTTTTGTGTCATTAGGTCAGTAAAAAAAATGCCTTGAATAAGGCAATCATTTTATAAGTGAAGCAAATCCTGCCATATTTCTTTGTTCACTCACAGCCTTAGACTAGACCAGGGGTTCTCAACCTGTGGTTCCTCAGATGTTCCAGGACATGAATGGTGGAGGCTTCTGGGAGTTGCAGTCCAGGAAAATCTGGGAACCCACAGGTTGAGAACCACTGGACTAGACCATCCAGACAAAGAACTTGCGTAGCTTGACTTGAGGGTTTCTCCCATGAAACAGAACATCCTGTCTTTGGTGCTATTAGTGTGTCGCTACAGCGGCACTCCTAGGCATGCTTATAAATGGAAGAAAACCCACCCATCGCCGTGCGACTTACAGTATTTCCAAGTAAACCCACATTGAAGCAAATGTTCTCTGCAAACACTTAGAACTCATTTGTCTCCAAGAGCTCTCAATTCAGCTCATAAAGCTAAATATTTTTCAACCCAAGCCATGTCCTCATGCAATAGCGATAGGGTGGTTCAGATTTCTGTTTTTAGACTGCAGCGCCCAAAATTCCCCAGTCACATGGTTGTTGACTGGCAGATTCTAGGAGGTATAGTCCAAAAACCCAAATCAGGATGGGTCTATTACAGTGTTCCCTAACTGTGGGTCATGATCTTCAAGGAGAGTGTAAAGTGTTTTCCAGGGGAGGTTGTGGGTTCTAAAAAGATGTAAAAATGTGCTAGTCATGTTTGACTCTAGGGGCGGTGCTCATCTGTGTTTTTTAAGCCAAGGAGCCAGTGTTGTGCAAGTCTGTGGCCATGTGGCTGGCATGACTAAATGCATTTCTGTGCACAGAACACTGCTTATCTTCCCACTTTTTTACTGTGGTATCTATTTATCTACTTGCGTTTGCATGCTTTTGAACTGCTAGGTGGGCAGGAGCTGGGGTTAACAACAGGAGCTCACTCCACTGCGTGGCACACGGGATTTGAACTGCCAAGCTGCTGACTTTGCAGCCAATAGTTTCAGTACTCTAGCCCGCTGAGCCACCATGCCCTAAAAATGTTCTAGCCCATATTAAATAATTTCTTCCTTTGTCTTTCAGAGTGGGATAGTAAAGTTATTGTTCATGCGTATGTATGAGAAGCAGGGCCTTTGGGGTGGAGGGGAGAGAGAGAAAGAAGCCTCTACTTTCCAAGAAGGGATGACTTGACCCTATTAAAATGCCTTTTGATGCATGCATGGCAGGAGGGTTACAAGTTACTTGGCTATTATCAAAAATGAGTTGCAACCCATGAAAGGTTGGGAACCACTGATCTATGTGAAACTGTAGTTTGAAAAGTGCCTCCAAGCATGAGGGCTCGAAAGCCATGGAAAGACACCTGCCATGGAGGGAAGACACTGTAGTAAAGTTTTCAGGGGAAACTACAATATGCAAAATACTCCCTCTGCTGGGTGATGTGTGATTATCACATAATTGTTTAATTTGATAAAATAAAGGACAGTGATTGCAGGTAAGCTTCTTCTCAGTGTCAGTTTGTACCGGTGTATTGAAAAAACAAAAATGAAGCAGAGCTACAAAATGGAGAGTGACATATTTTGATTCACACTGGCTTTGAGCCAATTGCTTTGTCATTATTGATGTGCACAATAACATAACTAAATGATCTGTGTTTGGTTTTACATTTCGTTCACGTTTCTCCCTCAACCTTCAAACAGGGAGCTCAGGGCAGTGCAGAGGCTATTCTCACAACAGCTCTATGAAGTTATTTAGACTGACAGAGAGTGTCTTGACCATGCTTGCCTAGAGAGATTAGTGCCTGCCCAGTAACTTGAACCCATGTCTTCCCAGCTCCAAGTGAAGTTTAGGTATTAGGATAGAAACAAAACCATTAGCTCGTGATTTGAAGGAATGCAACCAGTCATGTTTAATTTTCCTTCTAAAATGAACCCCCCAAATGGATACAAACCTGCTAAATATATGCACTCCTGAAGTCCCCTCGTTTCAATGGGGAAAATCTAGTATGCAGTTGACTCGTTCACTGTTCTTGAAGCTCAGTCATCAGGCTTTGTTTATAGATGGTGGAAACCATCACTTGGCCATTGATATTTAAGATTTAGTTTCATTTGCTGGCTCTTCATTATCTGCTTCCTTCTTCACAATATCATCTTATGTGATGTGATTTTTTTCTTTGCTTTGTTTTAATCATAGTTTATTGTTGCATCTGAAGCAACAAAGCTATGATTTATTCAAACCATAGTTTGCATTGTTGAGATGAAATGGCAGATTCATGTATCTGAAGAAGAAATTGGAGCAAACATAAGCCTTAAGCTCTTTCCTAAATAGCTAAACTATGGTTTGCTATAATGCGCGAGCTACCTCTGTACATTGTTGTGGATTTTTGGGGCAACAACCATCAGATCTTGACCATGGAAGCCTTTGACAACACATACCTCTGTACATGTTGAGTTTAATAGGATTGCAGCCTTGAAAGTAGTTATTAGATTTTTCCCAATTTGCTATAAAATAATGAAGAGTATTTTGATCATTTTCTCGTATCAGTACTGGAAAAAAGAATTAATCCTTTGGGAAAATATCTAAATTTATGATTTAAGCCTTGGATATATTTGGAGATTGTTTTTCAATGTTCACATGTTACATGCTACATGATCTATTATATCAGTTAAGTTATATCAATAACCCTAACCCTAGCCCATCCAATTGTTAGAAATGATATCAGCCCAGTAATTAAATATTTTCGGAATCCTTTCTGGCTTGTAAAGAGCATTATGCCTTACTGGGTTGAATATAACATAGTGATCTAATGAAATATGGGCTTTATATTTCAAATCAATTTCCTCACATCAAATAATGAAAACAATGAAAAAGGCTCAGTGGAACCAGAGTAAGATGTTGTCACAGTCCATGTTAGAATTTTTGACTTGGAATTATGAAAAGAGGCAAATTACATAACTTAGTCCTTTATTAAGGTTCCTCTCCCCGCTTGAGTTAGATATATTTTTACATATTTGCAACTCTTAACACCCATTTTGGTTGCTACGATTAGCCTTTTTCACGGACTATCCCACCATCCCACAAAAACCCTAAACGTCAGAGCTCATCCACAGGTTGACATGGGTTAGAACTCTGATCCCTTTCCACTATGGATCCAGAATGATACATTCCAAGATTCCATATCATTTTCATATTTCCATGAACATAATGCTCATTGAGTTTCCACAATATAACATATTCCTTCCTTTCCTATTCCAATTCTTCTTCTCTTTCCTTCTGCTATTCTTTCTTCTCCATTCTCTGCCTTGTCTCACCCCTTGGAAGGGGTCCTCATGCCCTTTTATGGGTGATGGGGAAGGGAGGAATCCCTTCCAGAAATGAAATGAAATGGAAAGACACATAGAAGGAAAGCTCAGAGCCTTCCTTCCTTCCTTCCTTCCTTCCTTCCTTCCTTCCTTCCTTCCTTCCTTCCTTTTTTCTTTCCTTCTTACCTTCTTTCTGGTAAAACAGAGTGTCATATTCATCTTGATAAACATGAAGCAGAAGATGAGAGGCTGCTGCACTGGGGACAGCACGCCCTCTTCCCCAGCTCCACTTAGAAGGGCAGCAGCCCTGCCCCACACTGAAGAGAATACTGTACTCACATTGCTGACATGACCACTGATGTCAGGGGTAGTTGTAATTGTCTCATTCAAGGCAAGAGAACCAATAAGAATAAAAAATCTAGTAGGACCCAGTTTCCAAGTAAGGGAAAATAAGGGGAGCAGAAGCGAAAAGGACGGGATTGATTCAAATCCCAACTAATGTGATGTAAATCTGTTAATTGTTGTTGTGTTGTTACAGTCATGACCAACTCTTCATTTCCCCATGTCCATGGATTTTTCTTGGCAGGAATATTGGAGTGGCTTGCCAGTTCCTATTCCAGGTGTATTTCCAGGCCCAACCCTGCTTAGCTTCCAAGATCAGACGAGACCGTAGCCTATGCCAAATTCATGGGCAACTGAATTACTTCTTGTACAGGAGCAAAAAGGATGTATAAATGGGTGAATGAACTGTCACTCTGCTTCATAGTAGGATCAGCCCTGATAGATGAAGCCCGCAACATGAAGACAGTTGGGTGTGTTTGTGTAAAATTAGAAGCATCTGCCCTCTCTGGGCATGTGCTTATACAGTGGCTAAAAATAAAGTTCCAGATTTGACAGGGACGCAGTGGGATATTTGCAGGCAAAAACATATAGTTAAAATATGTTTCTCTCCTTCAGTGTCATCTGGATAGCTCAGTGGTTTGGGTATCTTGGCAAATGTTGGGTGTTTGATTCCCCACAAGTGGCACAGTCCCAGGATATCCTCCAGAAGAAGGGAATAGTAAACCTTTTTCAAATAATCTTTACCTAGAAAACCTTGAAAATGGCTGCCATGAGTCAGAATTGACCTGATGGCACACTGTTGCTGATGCTTTGCTTACTGTGTCCTTCCTAGCCTCCACTGAGCTTGATGCAATCAACATGACTGTATTGCTTCTCCATATTTCCTCAGGACAACCTTTGAGGTCATGTTGTTAAACTGAGAGAGAGTGGCTGGTTCATTGAATGTCATGGTACCTGAATTACCTAACTAGTTCAGCCATTATTCTCTGCCGTCATATCTTGACACAGATTGTTGCAGAAACCCATGCTAGAAACCCAAAGCTGCAGTGTTTTTTTTTTTTTGTTTTGTTTTTTTTTTGAGAAGAGGTTTGGCTCAGTATCAGTGCTGACTGCTGGCCCAACCTAGAAAGGTCTCTTTTGGACACATTAGGCAAAAGTAAAACGGGAATGTGTACTCAGGAGGGGAACAGAGGGCAATCGTGTGTTGCTTTCTCACATCATATTTTGGGCTGTGGACTTACAGCTCTCAAGGCGGTTAGTGCACTGTTTTAGGAAGAGGGAGATGAAGGAACATGTGGCCCACCATTTATGCCACACTTACCATGTGGTTCCATAAACCACCCAGCTGCTTTCAAGGTGTCCAAGGAAACCACTTACCCTCAGGCCATTTGGGCGGAATTTATGTGGGAGCTGCTGCCTGTCCACATAGCGATTTAGCATGGTACGTTCTGGATGCCCACGTGGCTGTGGGAGTATGTCAGTCTACAGTCAGATTTTCACATCCCAGAAAGCAAGTCATAAAAAAAAATTCCCTTCATATACTAGACTACTAGCCCCGGATTGTTTGTCCTGGCCGGCAGCATCTCTCCAGGCCCACAAGTGCAGAGGGACATTCCTCCCTTATTTATTTGCCTCTTGATCCATTTGTCTGTAGTTGCAGGGGGTTCAATATGTGAATTTGTGCATATTACCTTTGCCGGGAGAAGCAAAATATTTTGGGCTTGGTCTGCCTGTGGCCCTTTCACTCTTGATTTATGCCAACTGGATACCTAAGGGACAACAGTGTGTGTTGGGGAAACAGCCACATCTGCTGAACATCAGATTTCTCAGGCCCCACATATATGGATTGGCCTTCGGTTCTGTCAATTTTCAGCTGAACTTTGTTTCGGCTTGCTCTTCTTAGGACCAAGGAGTGTGAGTGTTGCAGGGCAACTGTGGTTCCCAGAGTAACGTTCTGGAGCCAAGTGTTCAGCTTGGCTTAGTCTTAGGGAGAAATCCTGCAGGTTTCCCTCCCCTTTCGGCTGACCTGTTGTGCCCTGCAGGCCTCCATCATCCACTGCCCATTCCTTCTGCTGGGATGTTGTCACAGCTGTAGTGTGTCTGTTGCTCTTTCTCCTAGACATGTGACCTTTTGTACGCTGTCCTCTCCTGACCCGCCTTGGGATTGGGATGAGTTTAAGCATCCTAAAAATAACACACAGGAACCAGTATGGATTCGGAGGAAGGCTTAACAGAAGCGCCTGTCTACCACTGTGGAACACAGGGACCTACCTACATACCTACACATGTATGCACGCACGCACACACACGCACACACACACACACACACACACACACACACACACACACACACACACGCAGACACACACACACACACACACACACACACACACACACACACACAC
>JAHTLZ010000010.1:3534223-3569701 GCA_023846285.1 Phrynocephalus versicolor
GGGGGGGGCGTTAAGGAGGATATCTTAAGATAAAAAACTCAAAGTAGGAAAATCTCTCTGAATGCTTCTTGGCAAGGATCTGGGATTGTCTGGTGGCAGTGATCAGAGTTTTCTGCCTGGAGGCTTAGACACAATTGAAGAATGTGTGGCCTTCCCTTCATTTGAAGTGGCAAGAAGTGTCCCTGTCCCCACCGCCGCCACCTCTGCTCTTTAGAAAAACCTTGGCTGAAGTTTTCTGACACCCCTCTCCACCTCAGCTGCCCCTTTCCCAGTGTGCTGGTTGTCTGCTGAGGCCTGTAACGGGGTAAGCAGATTAGGCCCATCTATCATTTCTGGGTTGCATGTGATTCTCAGATGGCAGCACTACTTCTTTCAGGCCCTGGATTAAAGGATTTGCCTTTGTAATTTGCTAAAATAAAGATCTGCATGGCCCAGATAGCCCGGGAATGAATTGAAATAAAAGCTGTTTTTTTACAGAGAGGAGAGGAATTATAAGCCAAGTGGAGGGTGGCTATGAGAAGGGTTTTTTTCTTGAGGGGGGTGGTTCTCTCTTGCCTCTGCAAAGAAAATGGAGGTGGGGGTGGCTGAGCAGCAGGCTTTAGAATACTTCACACTGGTGCCAGGCTATTGAAGGCAATAGTATCACTTTAAGATTATTTCAGATCATACCAGGGCTACCTCTGGATTCTTAACAGAGCCTGAGTTTCATTTCCGTTTCATTCCATAAACAGTGTTCAGGAAGAAAAACAAAAACAAAGCACACACAAATATATAAGCTGTAAACTTTTTTAAAATGAAAAAGGAAGGGCCATTGGTATAATGGAAAAGTTTGAAGTTCAGGCTCATTAAATCAGTCCCCATGGCTAATGTCCTCCAGGGGAATCCATCATCTTGCCCTATTCACTCCTGCTTTTTGTGTTCCAAAGGGCTATAGCGCTGTGCTTAGTGCTATGATGAAAGAGAGAGAGAGAGAGAGAGAGAAAAGCAAAAACTAGGCAATAATGGTTAGGGAAAGCTGAAGGCAACCAGAAAAGAGAAGGTCAAAAACAAGATGGAGTGACTGAATTAAAAAGTCTTGAATTTTCAAGAAATGAGCAGGGCTGTTGATGATACAACTGTTTGGAGATGAGTAATGCACTAGGTCACCATAAATCAGAAGTGGCTGGATGGCATGCAACAGCATTTTTTTTTAAAAAATCACAATTGATTTTACAGGGCATGAGCACAATTGTTTGTGTGTGTGTGACTTGGCTTCATTGAGCTCAGAGCCGTTTGCCTGTGACAAGCTGTTAACAGATTGTACAGTACTTAAAAAAATACCTTCAGCCACTGACAGCAGTGTTTATCACTTTTAATGAGAAATGCAAATGATCTTTGAGAGAGGCTCGGGTTTTTGTTTTGATTTTTTTAAATTGCAGTGAAGCAGCAGCGCTATCAAATTAAAAAGTCAAAAGTTGGTAACCTCTGTTTAAGTACTTTCCTCATTCCCTGGATTCCCCTGTGGTTATATCTCAGGGGGACTTGAAAGCCTCATGATCACCTCACTCACTTGTCACAGCAAATGAAGCCCATTGATGAACTTGTTGCGCTAGCAAATGAGGCTGTATATAATTGCAGTGTTAAAGCTTTCTCCTACAATATTTACTCCCCTGGCTGCATCTGACATAGGATTGGGATTTGTAGTTTGGTGGGGTGCTCAGAATTCAATGCTGTGGCTCAGGGGAAGACAGAGCTAGAGAATTTGAAGCATCTCACTGAACTACAGATCCCAGGCACCTGTGGCAAGGGTTAGGGTTAGAGTCAGGGCCAGGGCCAGGGCAAGGGGGTTAAAAGTGCTTACCAGATTGTTACTCCACAGCACTGGTTCACTCAGCATCACTGGTCCTTGCCACATCCCCCTGCTTTGTGACCCCACTTCCCCACTGGCTTGCCGAGGGTCGGAGTTGTGTGCCCAGTTGCCTGATCACAGCCTGCCTTGTGGCCAGGCAACTGGTCGTGGTTCCTTAAGGGAGTCCTTTCATCAGCTGAAATTTAATGCCTTCTGGCTTCCTCTCTGTTCTTCATGAGCAGGACGACAAATACTGGGCAAGACGCAGAAAGAACAACATGGCGGCCAAGCGGTCCAGAGATGCCCGGAGGCTGAAGGAGAACCAGATTGCCATCCGAGCCTCGTTCCTCGAGAAAGAGAACGCTGCTCTGCGCCAGGAGGTGGCCGACCTACGGAAAGAGCTGGGCAAATGCAAGAACGTCCTGGCCAAGTACGAAGCCCGGCACGGCCCTCTGTAATTGGCATTCCTCACCCACCCCACCCCACCCCCCACTTTCTGGTTTCCCCCTTCCTTCCCCCATTTTGTTCTCTCCTGGGTTGGCATTTGAATAGATGGACAGTGTGCCTCCTGTTTGATAGCACTACACACCCAACCAACCTTTCAGTCGTCAGCACTTTACCGGAAAGCAGAAACAAAACAAATGTACAACTTTTTTTCCCCCTTCTTCGTTCATGGACGCATGTAGGGGCGTGTTTGTGTATGAGCGTGCACGTGTGTCTCAGCACTTTTCGTTTTAAAAGAAGCCCTCTGAACAGGGTGGCATATTTTCCCTTGGACTGCTGAGATCTACCACAATAAGCTTTTTATTAGATAAGTACATACGTGTATATGTATTTTTATCAGTGCTGCTTCAAACTAGCTATGTTTATCTTACCATCCTCTTGATTTAACTCGAGGGAGGGGAAAGACAGAATCCCCAACATAAATGGAAGAGAAACAGGGGGTGGGGGAGGAAGAGAGAGAGAGAAAAGTATATCTCTTTCCAATCTCTTGTTTAAATATGCCTAATCAAAGAATGCTAACTTACTAATTAAAAATGCACCAATGATCCTTCAATGCTACACTGCAGACATATTAATTTATAGTTTTGCTTCCTTCCTGTTTGTTTCTTGCTGTGTTCCTAAGTTTCAATAACAGAATATATCTTCAGAGCCACACTGCTGTCCATAGTCCCGTTTCCCCCCCCCCCCAAGGCTACATAAGAAACAGCTGTGTGTGTCCTTCAGTTGCCATGAAACCTGGGACACATTGCTAGAAGTCCGACAGATAGATCACAGACAGTGTGTTTTTATTTTTATTTCTATTTTGCATTGCCTAAACCTAAACAATAATCCTGTCGTACTTTAGTGCATGTTTATCTGCAGTGCTTCTGGTGGCCATAGAATGGCCTCCTTTCCCGACAAGAGTCCTTTTTATGGTTTTGCTTGTTTTTAACAGGAATAGTAAAGAATTGTTGAAAGGCTGCTACAGATATTCCTGAAAGAGCAAGGCAAAAACTCCAGAGATCCTCGCATGGCCAGTCCAAGCTTCGCCTTACCTTAGACAAATTGAAAGGCTTCTTCCCCCTCTACCCCCACATACCTTCCATTCTACGCTGAGCATAACCTGGAATGTATTCAGTAACTGAGTAGGATGGTAGACTTTGATTTGTAAGGGCCCTTTACTCCCTTCACAGCACTTTACAGCGGTATCGTTCTCTATACCTCATGGAACCATTGGCGATCCAAGTACGCTGGGTGGCCATTCCTGAGATGCAGGTGATGATAAGCTACTCGTGCTAGGAATGTCAGTATCTCTCACCCCACTGCCATGGGGACTTTGGTAGCATAGGCATCTCTAGAAGCTGGACACTACAAGACATTGCCCAGTGTTTCCTTAACGGTGAGCCTAGGCCAGTGGTGGCAAATCTTTGGCACTCTTGATGTTTTGGACCACAACTCCCAGAATTCCAAGCCTAGACAGCCAATGACAAAGGACTCTGGGAGTTGTAGTCCAAAACATCTGGAATGCCAAAGGTTTGCCAACACTGGTCTAGGCTAATGGACACAGCTCCCTGCTCCTTCTCTGTCACAGGGATAGACCTGCGGGTGTCAGCATGTTTCCGGACCACAGCTCCCATTAGCTCCCTGACCAGTATAGCCAACAATGATGGGATTTGGAAGACTGTGGTGTCCAAACATCTGGAGGGACCCCCTTTGCCTGCCCCTGCTCCCTCCAGCAGATCTATGCTTGTTTTAAGCACTTTGTGCCCTGCTGATCACCTGTCAGTGGTAAGAAGGCCAGGTAGAGTTGGCCCCTTCCTCACTCTTTGGGACGGTCCATTGACGTCCATAGAGGCAGTGACACCTCCGTTGATCTCCCTTCATGAAGGTAAGGACATTGCGTCCATAGCACAAGATATATTTCATTTTGTAAGAGGGCAAGATGAGAACTTGGGCGTTATCCTCACTGTTCCTGTTCCGAGGCATCTTAGTATTCCTATTATTTCAGTTCACGTTTGCATTTCTCAAAGTTGTGGTTCTGTGATTCCAGTGTGTGTGTGTGTGTGTGTGTTTTCAGTTCTGTAAAATGTTTTCTATGAACCTCTCCCTCATTTTGTTTCTGGATTGTTTTGAACAGAGGTTAGAAGTTCCCTTTTCCCTTCCGCCTCTCTTTTTCCTTCCCGCTGACAGCTCCCGGAACCTCCAAGGTTGCAGGGGCAATGTGTTAGGAGCTGTATTCTGAAAAATGTAACTTTCTCAGCGAATCAGAAATCATTCTCCGTGATCGCACTTTTCCTTGACGTGTTGTTTTAATTGTATCATGAGCCGATGGTTCTCACGCTTTCTCCTGTTCTTCTTCTTCTTCTTTTTTTTTTTTTAGCTTTGATTTGCTTTCTAAACTTGCATTGTATTATAGAATGAACTTCTAAGGGATTGTAGGGCAGGGTGGGGAAATGAATGTACAAGATGCAGGTATATTTTGAAAGGTATTGGTGGTGGTGGTGGTGGTGTACTCTGGTTAATCCAATCCATTTAAATGTTTTCTGAAGACCAAAAGAAGCTGATTATTATAAAATGTATAAAGTTTATACAGAATTATTAATGTGTGCTTTTTTTGTACAGTATTTTTCAAAGATAAATGCTGTGTGTGTATTTTGGGAGTGTGAGCATGATATATAATCTGATATAAGATACCACATATATACATTATTATTATACTACACTTGATCTTAGCTTAAAGGCCAAGGAGTGGTTTCTCTTCGGATCACATAACTCGCTCTCACACACACAGACACACAGTGGTACCTCTTAAAACAAATTTAATTTGTTCTACGGGTCAATTGGTTTTAAGAAAATTTTGTCTTACGAAATGTGTTTTCCCATAGGAATGCACTGAAAATGGATTAATCCGTTCAGGAGACTATGGGTTGCTTTGTTTTACTAAAATTTTGTCTTAAGAAACATGGTTTCCGATAGGAATGCATTGGGAATGAATTATGAATTAATCTGTTCCAGAGGCTAGAATAAAGACAAAAATAACCAGGCTTTTTCCCCTGGGTACATGCAGAACGTTTTTTCATTTTGTGAAGCATCCCATAGCGAATTTTTTGTTATGCGAAGCATGCCTATTCCTGGAATTTTTTTTCTTCCTGTGATTTTTATTGCCTTACGAGGGATTTGTCTTAAGAGGTATCACTGTATATAATATTTTAATCAGAGGGAGAGGAGATGAATATGATTATATATATATATGGAAATGCTTGTAGCACTCCCCCTGCACTTGAAATCTTTTGTATTTTATAATTAACCACCGACTTTTTAGCATGGTCCAATGCTTTACGTCAGGATATAATCCATATCTTCACAGGCACAGCTGTTCGCATGGGCAAAGATTGCATAGGGCTCAGTAGAACAGGCCTGCTGCCCCCAGTCCTTAGCTCTCCTCCCATGGAACACATGCCAATTTTGAATAACAGTGCAGAGAGGCTGAATGGAGGGACAGAGTTAAACAGGTACCCTGTCTCCCCGAGAATAAGAACTCCCAAAAAAATAAGCCCTAGCAGGATTTCTATGCATTTTTTAAATATAAGCCCTACCCTGGTAATAAGACCTAGTGATGGTCGTGGCTATTTATTTATTTATTTATTATTGGATTTATACCCCGCCCATCTTCCCTAGGGAACTCTGGGCTGCTTACAAAGGCTGATCGAATCAGCAAAATATAGAGGACACAGAAACAGATGAGCAAGAAACAGCCATAAGATTAAAAAAAGCAATAAAATAACATATGCACCCTTATAAAACATGTGTAGCTCAGTAAAAAAGAGCATCATATTGGTTGAGCTAAACTGACAGCAGATGGCAGGGTGAAAAAAAACATTTAAACTTGGTCTCCAAAGGCCTCGTGGAACAGAATGGTTTTCAAGGCTCTGCGGAAGGCCAGCAGGGACTCTGCAGAGTGCACTTCGCTGGGGAGGCTGTTCCACATTGAAGGGGCAGCCACCGAGAAGGCCCGATTACGAGTTAAGGATCTTCTGGCCTCTGGGGGGGGGTGGCTACCCGAAGCGAGTGCGCTCGCTATGGTTGTGTGCAAGGCTGACATCCAAGCTTATTATACTTAATAAAAGTAAAACATCCCCTGAAAATAAGCCCTAGTGTGTCTTCTTGAGAAAAAAAATATAAGACAGTGTCTTATTTTCGGGAAAACAGGGTAATACTCAGAGAAGCACAGCATTGCAAGTGTGGGGATGGATTCTACCTTAAATATTTAAACAAAGTAAAAGTTTAGCACAGCTCTTCATAGTTCCAGCAAAATATTCCTTCCTTCCTTCCTTCCTTCTTTCCTTCCTTCCTTCCTACCTACCTACCTTCTCTCTCTCCCCCCCCCCCCATTATCAACCTTCTCTCACATTTCAGATTTGCAGTATAGAGAAAATCTGTCTTCACCATGGGGAATTTCCATTCCCCCTTCTCTTTTTCATGGATGGGCTTCTTAAAAGAAAGGTTCTTTCAGAGAAAGGTAGGCCTCTCTAGAGAAGTCCAGGTTCAGTGGGCTGGAGGGTGTTAAGAGTCCCCTCACGATTGATACCTCAGTTGAACTTGAAGACAGATGTCTAGTATTATAGTGCAATGAAGTAGACCATGTGCTCTGTTGTGTGTTGCTTCCCACATTAGAGGTAAACCTAAATTCTCTCTCTGTAGGAAGCTGCTGGTAATCATCATTTCCCAACAAGGGTAATCCTGTTTGTCACATTCACATTTATCAACCTTTCAGGACTAAGCTGAAAACCTCTGATGGGTCGGCACCCAAAAATGCAGCGAGGTGTATGGGCCTCAACTACTCTCCATTCCCAGTGAAGACAGTGGCTAAGATCCTGTTGCTTAGTGTAGTAAGTAGGCCATCTCAATCAGTGGAACTTACAAAGGAGTTGACTCATCAAATCTCCACGGATTCATCAGGCTTACTCAAGTGCAACTTATACTTTAAGCAAATGGATTTCAGCCAAGGGAACTCAACCTACACAAAACTGCCTCCCTTGTGTAGGTTTTTTGGAGCCAGGAAAGTGAGCTTTCTGTGTGTGTCTCTCTCTCTGTCCTCTTCCCACCCCTAATATTTATCCCTTTCCTGCTGGTCCTAAGCCTTCAAGTTTCTTCAGTGGACCCAATCCTTCAATATTCTTTTGCTTACTCCTGTCCAGTTATAGGTTGAGCACTGCCCAAGTGAACCATCTGTGCTGTGTTTTTGCCTTTATTTCACTTAAGCAGCCTTGAGAAATTGATATCTAATAGTCCTGGTGAAGGATATGGCAAAGCAGCTGTTTTGGTAAAAGACTCCCACCTCGCACACAAGTATTGGAACAACACCAGGACACAGTGGTGCTACGCACATTTCTCAAAGACATATATATCTTCTCAAAGCAAACACATTTCCATTCCATAAAATTTCACTTAAATTTAAAGGCAGCTTTTAAACTGTTCTGCTTTTCCCTACTGGAAAACGTATCCAAATGTCTCAGTTATATTATGAGTATAGATTTGCGGGGTGGGGGTGGGGGTGGGAACGACCATTATTTCAGTTGATATATTTATCGCAGTTTCCTGGCAATTGAGACATTTAAAAAAAAATCAGAGAGGCATACTTGATAAAAATTTAGAATTTTGATGTCAGTCAGTAATAACAGATTATAATAACTATTAAGCCAAGCTGTGGGGCACCACCCACACAAGGCTACACACTTCCAGGGGGCATCGGTGAGCACAGAGCTGAGTCTCCTGTAGAGGTTGGTGAGACGGAAGAATGGTTAACTTCCCGTGCTTCAAATCCAGGGTTTCAAGAAATGCCAAAGCAGAGATAAAACAACTTGTTTGAATTTGGACTTTCCAGCTTTCCCCCAGCCTGTCTGGGTGGTACTTCAGTCCCTCCCCGAAGTCCCCCCCCCCGCCTTAGCTCTGGCTGTCTCCCACCCTTCACGACAGTGGCTGGGCTATGCACATCAAGAAGTAGCATGTCTATCATTTCTGTGGCTGAACGTGCATTGCTTTCTTTCACCCGGAGACCCTCACATGCAGCTTGAAATATATGGAGCTTGGTAAAGTTCTGCTCCCCCCTCCCAGTTTAACTCCTAGGACTCCGCTGGCCATGGGAACAAAAGGATAGACTCTCCCGCTGCCATTCCTGTTAGTACACCTTTTTCTTTTCTTTTTCTTTTTTAACTAGCTCCAGCAGCTAGTTCTCTCCTTCAGGGCTTCCTGCCTTTATGGCCCGCATGGCGACATGCATTAGAAGCATTTTTGCAGGCCGGTCACTTCTATGAGCTTGTTGGCGAGACTGAATTTGGCTCCCTAAAAGGAAATGCATGCTTGACGTATTTGAAATAACACTATAATCTGGTAGGCCTGGAAGTGTCTTTCCAGGCATAAAAAACAGACCATGGTTGTTGTAGTCGTGCATATGACGTTGTTTTACATTTTTACAGGCACGTCAGCATGTTGGCTTGTACAAAGAGCAAGGAGTTTGAGGCCTTCCTCATGTAGTGGAACTACCACACCCATCATCTCTGACCATTAGACATTCTGGCTGGAGGAAGAGTCCACAATCAACTGGAAAGACACATAGTTGCCCACCATGATTGCCCAGACATAATTGGCCACCATGAGTCACATGATCTCTTAACCTCATGCCCATGCTGGGTCCACAAGCTGGTCAAACACTTTTCAGTCTGCTTTGGGGGATCATGTGTTGACTCTCCAGCTGGCTTCCCTGCCATGTTGGGTTTGACCCTGGGCCTTCCAAGTCTCCTAACAAAATACTTTAAACTGGGAAGCCCATATTAAAGCACAGGAAGTTGATCAGAAAGCATCCTTTCCCATCGTGGCAGGAAAAGAATTGCTTCATGAATATTGCAGGTGGTCCAGCGAGGGCATTGCTGTGGCACATGAGTTCTTCTGACCCAAAGCTCTGGTCGCAGGCTATTGGCGCTGAAATGGGTTCCAGTAGGTGCCCACAGATCACTGAGTATATAGCAGGGGAGGCCAGCCCTTAGATTAGCCAGAGGGCCAGTCTAACGCAGATGGCACAGGAGAAGGGGTGGCAGCCCTTTTCATGACCCCCAGCAGTCATCACTGGTAGAGGCCTTAACACTCTTGAATGGCCAGTGGACTATCTGTGAGAGTTCAAAAAGAAACATGGTCATCACAGCATATTTTCTCTTCTAAAGCAAGCTATTAGGCTAGATCAAGATGGGGGAACCCGATGGCCTTCCGAAAGGTGGACCCAGCAACAGTCTTCTGCTCCAGCCAGCGTAGCTAATGGTCAGGTGTCTTGGGGTTAGAAATCCATGAACATCTGGAAGACAGCTGGTTCCTCACCCCTTGGTTAGGTGGGGGGGGGAATCCCTGGTGACTGCTCCCTTTGGTTCCCAGTAGTCAATTATCTTCCACTGCTGTGTAGCATGAAAATCTCATGCCATTCCCTACGAGTGAGGTGTCATTGGATGACTGAAGCCTAGCCTTATCTTCTGAATTACTGTTTCCTTTGTGGGGTTTTCTCTGCCTTTATTCTTGCTTGGAACGCTATGTGTGTGCCTGTGGGTTGGTGTGCAGGTGTGTTGGCCCATGAGTGTACTCAGAGAAAAAGAAGAAGAGGATTTGGATATTTTTCTTTTCATTTGGAAAAATACATAAAAAAAACTTTTCTCTCTCTCTCGAGTGATCCACCATTGTATTTTCTGGCAATACCACAAGGCAGCATCTGTTAAGAAGAGTTTAACAAATAAGATCAAATTAAATGTCTTTCATGAAATCGGTTGTGTTCTCTATGCTTTTCAGCCCAAATCTTTCTGTCTGCTATTCTTTAATGTTTAATAAAAACATTTAAATTTTTCTTCTCTTGGATGTTTTGTTTTATTTTCATAAATTGGCATAGCAGTTTCTGTGGCTGCCTGACCTTTTCACCCAAACTTTTGATGCAGTCATTTCTATAAGTCCTCTTTCATTACCGTGCCTTTCTAATGATGTTGAAAACCAGTTTTCATTGACCACATGCAGCCTGTCCACTGGTGAAGTATAATAGGAATAGTAGTTTTTGAGTGGCAAAAGCTGAGTGACTCACTAGCCCTCCTTATAAAAAGTAATGTACTTGAAAGTGATAAATGAAGACAGAGAGAGACCCTGATACAAAATTCTCATTTCTCTAAAACTGATCTGTTCCTGTTCCAGTTGCTCTGCCTTTCGGCAAAATATGCCCCATTCTTAAAGTCTCCATTGTTTAATTCGCTGTCCCAAAGTAGAGGGCCTCAGAAACACCCTAGAACAGTGATGGCAAACCTTTTAGAGACCAAGTGCCCAAACTGCAATTCAGAACCCACTAATTTTTCGCAAAGTGCCAATACTGTAATTTAACCAGTAAACAGGTGGCTGTGAAGGGGTGATGTCGAGTGCCCACAGAAAGGACTCTGAGTGCCACCTTTTGCACCTGTGCCATTGGTTCACCAACACTGCCCTAGAAGCACAAGGAGACACATGTTGTTATCTGCCCTTATAAACAAAAACAAAATGGCATTAATCTTCTTTCTCATGTGCTATTTCTTGCTATGTATGCAGGAAAGAAAAAAGGTGCTAAACTTTACTCTTTTAGATGTAAAACAAAAACCACCCCGTGGCCATGTAATACAACCTGTGGCAAGGATGTAGTACAAACACAGTTCTGGGATGGATGGTTTGGGGGATTGTTTGTTGTTGTTTACCTACCGCCAAACCTGCCTACCATCTGGTTGCTTAGGTCAGGTGGGAGGTCAAATTCTGGGCCATTCGCAACAAAATAAACAGCAACAGCTCATTAAATAGTAGCCTCATAAACACAACAATATAAATATACTGTATATCAATCAATCAAACTTGAAAAGACAACATCGGAAGCAGTTAATAAAAAAAAAGATGGTGGGATTGGTGACTTAAAAGCTGGAAGAACCTCTACATTCTATTGACGTAGTATTTTTGCAATGCCTTTTGAAATAGCCATCGTCCCTTAGAAATTTCCAGTGACGGGGCCAGGCAAATCTCGGGAGCGAGTTGTGGTCCGTGATGGTGAACATGAACTAACTCTGCCCTTCTAATCATTTTCATTTCTTTTCACACGTGGAGAGGAACGTTCGGAAGAGAAGAGTTTCCTCTGTTTTTTTATTGCTAACTCACGATGGAGAGCTGGCATCCTTCCTGACATTGTCCTCCATCACCTTCCAGAGGGTTTGACTTACTTGTGGAAAGAAGCATTGTGTAAAAGCACCTTCAGCTGAGAAACGATTCACTGGTGAGAGGTTTGTCCAGATGACATTTCAGTGGCTCGGGGTGACTCAGGTCAACAACCCTCACTCACTGCCCCTCAGTCTTATAATAACACGGGACTCAACCCTGGGGTGCTTTCCAATAAGGCGGTTATTCTGTCCAGATCTCCTTTATTTACTGGTATTCCATTTATGTGGCCTGGTAGGCAACTTGTGTGTGTGTGTGAGAGAGAGAGATGTTACAGTCATGACCAACTCTTTGTGACTCCATGTCCATGGAGTTTTCTTGGCAGGAATACTGGAGTGGTTTGCCAGTTCCTACTCCAGGCGCCTACAGCTGCTGGTATTCTCTGGTGGTCTCCCATCCAAGTACTAACCAGGGCCGATCCTGCTTAGCTTCTGAAATCAGGCGAGATTGGATGTGATTACTTGCAGGCTATCATTAGTCTACCCCTCTCCTGCTCCTTTCCCTAACTAAGAAAACTAGTTATTTCTTTTTAAAGGTGCAGTATTACCCCAAGCACTCCTGTTGCCTGAATTGGGAGGGGATGCATAACTTCCACAGCCACAGCTGTTAACTTTGCCCCTTCCTTGCTTTGACTCATCTGCCAAGTGATGCTCACCTCTGTCTAAAAGGAGTGCCGACATCTGCACTTTAACCAGCTGGTCTGTCTTGACACAAAGAATGGATGTACAGGCAGATGAGTTATAGGCTGAACAAACAAATGGTGGCCCCAAGAAGCCAAGGTCCCAAGGGAGGGAGGGAGCAAGGGTATAGAAAAGTGAGGATGATAGCAAAGAAGTGGCAAGACAAAGCACAAGGGAATGGAGGCAGGGAGGAGAGAAACAAGTTGAGGTTTCAACACTAGTGGCCTTGCCACTCTCGGCACTCTGCTCCCTGAATTTGCCATCTCACTTAGCTTAAGGGTAAGCCTTGCCTTTTAAAGGGGCATCATTACTCCCACCATGCAAAGATTGTTGCATCTTGGACCCAGCCTTCGGAGTGGGCCACGAGGGCGGGGGGGGGGCGTCCAGTGACGAGAGCCCTGCATGTTGACTGCCTTCCTTCAATTTCCCCTGTGCAGCGTTTGCTGTTCCAAGGAATAAGTATTCCCAATATGGATGTGGACTCCCGTGAGTGTGGGGCACAGTGGGAAGTCAAAGCTGGTGCAGCAGGAATGAAACTTAAGAGGGTGCGAAATTTGCTCCTGGAGCCCAGCCACCCTGAGTCTACCACGTCTACCACCTCCGGCTCCTCCCTGGGCAGAAGGAAGTACAAAACAGCAGAGGCTCCACCCAGGGCCAGTAAGTCCCTTGTGAAGTCAAGTTCTGCTGTTCCTCCTCTTCTCCTCGTATCTGCCAATGCCATGGAACCCAAATTCAAGGGGCCGACCACCTCGTGATGGCTCAAGGGACAGGACAAGAAGCCTTCAGAATCTCCACCTCCTGGAGATTCTGGATCTCTGCCAGAAGGAGCTGACAGAAAGTGGACTTTGGGCATACATAGCAGTGGTCCTTGTGGTGTGGGAGATCCCTCAGGGCCCTGGGGATAAGAAGTGAAACTGCAGCCCCACCACTGCTGCTGCCACTCAGAAAAGTGGGTGGGGGGAGCTGGACTCAGCAGGCAGGGGGCTTCCTTTGTGGGGGGATGTGGCTGTGGGAACAGCCATGAGGAGCCACAACCATTTGACCATAGGTGGCAGTGCTCCTCATGCTTGACAGAAAATAACTCCCATTGAGCTCAAGGCTTTTCAGCAGGGGACAAGCACAGGAGTGCTTTTTTTGGGGACACTGAAATGCAGAACAGAGAAACAAAGTGCCCCTGAACACATGGGAAGGGCCTTCTTTTCAAAAATAGAAGGGAGGGGAAAGAGAGAAGGGCCGGGCTCTGGCAAAGAGAAGGAATGGGCAGGAAAGCATCGATGCCGTGGGATGTGTGAAAGCAGATTCCGCCCCCCCCCCGCCCCCGACAGATGGCACCTTGTAGAACCCAACGAACAAGAACAACAGTGACAAATATTATTATTACCAGGTGTCCTGATGAATGAATTGCCTGGGGAGACCTCTTTCTGGAGTTGCCCTGGAGACAGTGCCACACAGTGGTGGCAATTCTACAGTAATGCCAGCAGCATGGAGAATGAGATACCATTTCCTCTGGAAGTGGAGAACCTGCTTTTCTGATGGGGGTGCTCTTGCTCCTATACACCATTTTTGTTGTTTGTTTGTTTGCTTGCTTGCTTGCTTTGTTTTGTTGTCCTTTTTTGAGTGCCTTTCTGTTTGTTCTTTAGCTGGAGAACTATTAGATGACACACAGGCCAGGGAAGTCAAGAGTCTCTGTAGCAATGCAGGGAGTGGAACTATAGCCATGCAGCCATGACTAAGGACAAAAGGATTGAAGTAGGCAGCAACCATCATTTCTAGGCCAACCTTATCCCATTTTATCTCCTCCGCAGCCACCCTTGAGTGATTCACACAAATCTGATTAGGTTGCCCAATTCCTGTTTCTTTCATGGTGAACGTTCTTCCCTTGCAATTTGAGTTTAATTCAAGGTAGAAGCTGAGAGGTGTTTGCTGGACAAGAGGCCCGCTCAGTGACCCCCAGACAGCAAATTCAGGCTCAGCCACAGTTTCATATAGATAGAATGTAATTAGCCACAGATAACTCGTTATTTGTCATAAGTTCCAGTTTGCATTAAGTTATACACTAGAGTTAAATTGACTTTTTCATTGAGCAAGCAACATCTTCCCTCATTTCATGGCTCGACTATAACTGTTTTTGTTGCTTTTTAACTCAGTGATGGAGGAAGAATATCTCACAGTTCAGCACTGCTGTTTGGTGCTCAGTTTGGGGTACTGCAGGGAGATGAGGTAGGTAGAAGGAGAGCAGCAACACTGCTGTATTCTTCTTAAAGAGAAACTAAAAGTAACTATTTCATTTTGCTTTTGGGAATTGGGTAAAAGCAATTTAAAATTGTTAACAGCAGTGGCTACTTAGTTTTTGAGAGCTTCGAACTGTAACAATAATATATGGTTTATAAAAATTAACTGGCCGATTCCTTTTGATAATGCTTAGATAAAGCACGGCTGATTTAAATCAAATACCTTTGCTTAGTCAGTTCTTTTGGGTCTCGATCTGAAGTTGCAGGTATGTAGTTCCTTTTTTTTTTTGTCTAGTGGTTCCATTCAAAGGCCATCTTTTTCTTGAAAGAAAATTAGAATAAGCTATTTTTTATCAATTTGTACATTTCTGTTTGTTCACTCTGTGTTCTTAATAAAGCATGCTCACGTTTTACCAAAGTGGTAAATCTGGAGGTGCAAATGCTACTCGTCATGGCTGTTCCCATAATCCCACCTCCCATAAGGAAAGTCCAAAAATGCTGCACCAGAAAATGAGTAGCAGGTCTTTTGTAAAGATAATGGCTGTGGTTTGCCCACTGAAGACCAAACTACCTTGTAATATTTAGCATGGCAACAGGAATACCTTGTAACAGCATCCTGAGAAAACGTATTTCTTTGTGAGGATTGCAGGTGAGCTCAAGAGAAGACGGAGCCTGAGGAAGGTGGCAGCTGAAATCATCCTCCTGGGTATTCAGAAAGTTTAAGACTTTCAAGCTCTAAGTCTGATACTCCATCTCACTTCTGCACAATGCTACACCGGCATCATTCACTCCAGTTACCTCTGTGTAAGAAGGCACAGGATGCTTTCAGACAACATATCTCTCACTAATTGTTCTAGAACTGCCTTTTGAAAGGAATGAAGTACAGTATCTGGTACTTAGTGGCTGAAGACAATGGCTTCATGTAAAAGCAAAGTAAAGTGTTCTGCTTATATACCGCCCCATGCTACTTCAAGTAGTCTCTAGGCAATTTACAGTTTTAATTACAGTATGCAGGCTACACATTGCCCCACCACCACCCAACCCCAACAACCTGGGTGCTCATTTTACTGACCTGGGAAGGATGGAAGGCTGTGTCAACCATGAGCCTGCTACCTGGGATTGAACCCCACGTCATGAGCACAGTTTTACCTGCAGTACAGGCATTTAACCACTGCGCCATGGGGCCATCCAGCATTCTACAGTCCTGACCACAGCTCAATGAAAATATTTGAGGTCGAGGAGGAGGAGGAGGACATACTTCAGCTTCTTTAGCAGCCACACATCATTCCCAAATGTGGGGCAGTCAACACGATATGTGTCATGTGTTCCTGAATGGCACCATTTCAGGTAATGGATAGACAGACAGAGTTGGCGGGTCTTGCTCTCTCATGCTTCATAGCTTCTCTGTAAGGTGGGGGTGGGGAGAGAACAAAATACACTGGAGCTACATTCAAGCATTCCAGATGCCTGGAATAAATGTGCAACAGTCAGGGATGTGCTAGTTTACAGAAAAAGAAAGAGCTCCATTGCAATTAGTGTTTGAGCATGCTGGAGTAATTGCAGTGTTAGACAAGCGTCCCACCTAGATGGGGGAAGTTGGGGCAATCAAATGGTTTGCGCTCAAAGGGCTCTTGTTTTTGGTGCAATTTATTTTACCTCAGACTCGTCACACATGAAAGATGGAAAGCACTGCAGATCTCTCCCGCTTTCCCGCTTTTGATGATGGTTGCCACTGTCTCTCTGTCCCCTGCCCTGTCTTGGTTTCTGCTACACACAGTTCTGGTTTACCCCCACCCCTTCTCTGTACATGTACTAATCACTGTGTCATTGATTTGCTCTTGAGCCACCTCAGCTCCGATCTTATCTGAATATCACCAGACACCACTTGACTATTACCAACTATTCGCAGTCTTTTCTCAGATTTTAAGAAGGAATTTGCCTCATGGCCATAGATGGCCATTGATCCTTCTATCGAGCATTAAAGAACTAGGACAGACCATGAGGCAGGTCTGCCCAGCTTGCCTCCCATCGCAGTGTGCCGTGACTATCTTGTCCACTATGCTAAGGGAGTTGGGAATTGATAATGTATGCAGAGTTTGAGGCAGGATACATCCTAGTCATCTTCTTTGAGGAAGGATAGAGGAGTTTTGTTTTTTCATCTGGAATGCTGAAGGGCAAGGAATGTGAAATGAGAATTATTATTAGCAAAGGGTGTGGAAGGGATTGCATGTTACTGAAAGGTGAACAAGGACATAATCTTAATGACAAGTCATGCCTTGTTGACTGCTTTTGGTATCATACACAGCATAGTGGAACACACTTCCTGTTTGAGGGCATAGCCAAGAAGGAAAGAAGGACAAAACACCAGCCGGCAAATCTAAATGTGCTGACAAAGCCCAGACACTAAACTGAGCTCAAGCATTTCCTCATGGCATTATTGTCTAATACTTCACTGCCCCAGGAGGGAGGAGCCATGGGCATCCTCATACAGGATTGTACTCATTTGGATTTCAAAAAGGCTTATTACCTGGAGATGAGAAGGAATATACTGGTGTGGACTATGCCTCCCAGAATATCCCAGCCAGCAGAGTCGGAGTGGTGTCATGTTTTCTACACATGTATGATTAACCACAATCTTTCCCATGTTACCCACAACCAGACACTCACAGGAGGGAGCCTGGTGGGAAAATAAGCCATGGTTTCATCGCTACAATGGGGCATGATGGGTTAGTGGGCTAGAGCGTCAAAACTGTCAGCTGCACAGTCGGCAGCTCTGCAGTTCGAATCCCGGATGCCACGCAGCTGAGTGACCTCCTGCTATTAACCCCAGCTCCTGCCAACCTAGCAGTTTGAAATCATGTACAATGCAAGTAGATAAACAGGTACCACTGTAAAAAGTGGGAAGGTAAGTGCTCCATTGGAAGATAGGAAGGCCTGGTGAACTCTGGTCCATGGGGTCACGAAGAGTCGGACATGACTGAACGACTGAACAATAACAACAAAAAGTGTTCCATGCACAAAAAATGTGTTCGGCCATGCTGGCCATATGGTAATGGACTTGCACAACACTGGCTCTGGCTTGGAAACGGAGATGAGCGAGTCAGACACAACTATGTGCAGGGGGAATCTTACCTTTTTTTCTTTATCTCTACAGCCTTGTTTTTGTCAGAGCCAACTCACAGTGACTCTAATGGGGCTTTTGAAGTAAGATAGATATTCAAGGAATGGTTGTACCAGTTCTGCTTCCCCAATGAGTTTTCATGGCTGAGCAGGGATTCAAATCAAGACCTCCCAGGTTCTGGTACATAACTCTATCCAATACACCTCGTTAGGTACCACTACAAGCTTGAAACAGAATCATTCTTGAGGTATTCCTGAGTTGTGAGGAGAGCAATGAGGGTGAGGATTATATTCATGCAGTGAATTAGCAGCTGTACACACAAGTCAACCAGTTGTACAGCTGGTTGTGCTCTTAAGAGGGTGGCTGCCAGAACAGGTGAATGCTTTCATCCTTCCCTGATACTCTGGTTAGGATATCCTGTCTTCACTCTTTTAAGTGAAGGCCTTCACTGGATGCGGACAAGCAACTAGCCATGAGCTGGTTTGTCAAGGAACACATCTGGTCCCAGTGTGCTACGAACACCTCTCCTGATCCGGCAATAGCCAGACAAAGAGCTGTCTATCACACCCCACACCCCACACTGCTACTGTTTCCCCCTGGTTTATGCTGGCTGGAACATTTATTTTTCTGTATAAACAGCAGTAAATCCACCTGAGACAGCGGTCCAATGTGTAATTGGTTACTCTGTAATGTAGAAAGTGGGAACACAATCTTCTAAAGGAGAGGAAATTAAGCTGGCCAACGGTTTTCCTGGAAGAAAAGCAACAGGCGTCAAACCTGTTAACAACTCATTATATATCTGATTCCCTCCTCCAGCGAGCAAGCTCCAGTTTCCGCACCTTTCCCTGAAACGGGTCAATAAACCTTTCAAGTGCTTGCTCTCCACTCCCCTGTACCTTCCACAGCAAGTTTTGTGCAAAAACCTGCTCATTTAAATCGAATCAGAATCAGAATCAGAATACTTTTATTGGCCAAGTGTGGTTGGACACATCCAGAATTTGTTTTGGTAAAATATGCTCTCCATATATAAAATGAAATATAAGAATCAATAAAAACACAGTACAACAATACAATATAACCTATTATTTAAAAAGGAAGAAAAGTAAAAATTAGTTATTCAGCAGTTTGATAGCACTTGGAAAGAAACTATCTTTATATCTAGCTGTCCTAGTGTGCAATGCCCTAAAATGTCGCCCTGAAGGTAACAATTGAAACGGGTTATGTCCAGGATGTGTGGAATCTGTATATATTTTCATCACCCTCTTTTTAGCTCGTGTGGTACACAGTTCCACAATAGATGGCAGATTATTAGGCTTGGTTTAGAAAGTATAAACAGGTCATAATAATTCCAAAGTCCCGGAATCTTTACATTTAAAAAGGCAACAACAATGGGCATCGGCTATTCTTCATTTTATTTTATTAATTTCAAGATATTTGCACAGGCAGTTTCTGACCTCTGTGAGAACAAAAAAATAAAGTTAAAAAGAGGGAGTGTAGCTCTCCTGAAATCTCCATGATCAGACAGGCATACTCTATTGAAGAAGAGGGGATCCATGGCCCATTGCGAGTTGAATTACAACTCCCATCATTCCTGACTTTTGGCCACACCAGCAACAAACTAAAGCTTGTGTAGAACAGAAGCTGTACATTTTGGTTGTTTCCTGAAGAGGCCTAAACCCGTTTTGTGGTTCAAACTGTTTGTAAGGCCACTGCTCCTGCCTCAACCTTGTCTAATTGGCCTACTGGTAAGATCTACTAAATTTGCAGGCAAAAGAGGCAGTCCCATTAAAGTGGTGACCCATCCTTTACTGTGGAACGCCATTCTATGCGGGGAATGGGTGGTGCAGAGTCCCTTTACAGATTCTTTTGAACAAGGATTGGTTGTTTGAATCCTCTTTACATTGAAATTCTTATTAGTTGACCAACTGAGTAATGTAGCCAAAGGTGTTTGTTTGTTTGTTTAAAAAACAAAACAATTTCTGAGGTTTCCTTGTTCTGTTTTTCATGTTATTAATATTCAGTCTTATATTTAGGATTTCTTAAAATTACAAACTGCCTTGAAAGACTTTGTGTCTGGAAATTTAGATAGAAATATATGAAATAGAAGGATAAATGCTTTCAGTTGTTCTTTTCTTTAATTTTACATAGTTTATTCATAGTCACCTTTTGGACCACCTTTTTGCAATGACTGAGAGAGCTGAATGCATTTTCAGACACATGAGCCAAACGTATACATTTGGGAATGATTAGGTGTGCCTAAAATTGAGAAGAAGAAGAAATCTGTGATGCAGAGCAAATGTTCGGGAAGACCATTCATCCCTTCAAGTGAAATGAGAAACTGAGAGTTGTAATTCAAAATCATCCAAAGAGCTCCGTGTCGGTCCCAGATTGCAACAGACATGGAACGTTATAGAGACTGGTTTCTTACATTTGCTTGCTCAATGTGAGATTCTGTTTTGGCCATTTTAACCCTTTCAGTTTAAGGCAAATCCAAAATTAACAAATAAGAGGTCTATGAAAGTGCCCTGAGCACATACTAGATGCCCCGAGCACATCCAATCTCACCTGATCACATAAGCTAAGCAGGGTCGGCCCTGGCTATTACTTGGATGGGCGACCACCAGGGAATACCAGGTGCTGTAGGCACCTGGAGTAAGAACTGGCAAGCCACTCCAGTATTCCTGCCAAGAAAACTCCATGGGCATGGAGTCACAAAGAGTCAGTCACGACTGTAGCAAGACAACAGCAAATGAAAGTGTGCAGCTCTTTCTGCATTTCCTCCTCTCAGTGCTAGAACGTTCAAAGGGCTCCTGGTTCTCTAGAGTTCTTTATACTCAAGAGTTGCCTTTTTCTAGGCATGGGACTATTGACTGCCTTCTGTACTTATGGCAAATGAAAGAGCACCACATGGAACTCCAGAATTTGCTTTAGAGCAGCAAAAAAAAAAGGGGGGGGGATCTGTGGCTTTCTAGATCTTATTCCACAGTCACTTTTATCCTTCCTCAGCATTGGGCATGTTAGTTGGTCCTGATGGGCGCATGGATCGAAATATATAAGGCCACAGCCCCCTCTCCCTTCAAAATCTACTGTTTCCCCCCCCCCTTCAGATACAGAGCCTCTAAGGACAGGGTTGTGCAGGGGCCACAACCAGTGGGTAACCGACAGCTATAAAATAATATTTGATGGAGGATTTTCCAAAGTCAGAGCCCAAGCACAATCTGAAAGTGATGAACGGGTTTCTTTGCACCTTTCCTGCCATTAAGGTGAAGGTGGAAGATGTTGCCCGGGGGTTCTCTGGGCATCACCTTTTAGCACCTGCCAAGACCAAATGACCTGAGGTTGGATTTGGAAGTAACCAGGGAGGTTTGCCTCTCTCTCCTCTTTGACTCTCTGGCCTCTGCTTCCTCCTACATCTCTTGTTAGACTGATGTTTGTTTAAGAAGTAGATGTGCTGTGGCCTCTAGGGCATATGTCTGCAGTGTCTACTTATGATTACAATTCAGGTTTTCCTATCTGCAAAGTGACTCTTACGTTCTTATAGGTTAGTTGCTTGTTTTCAACAGCTTCTCCTGGATTCTTATGGAGCTATTGTGAGGCTGACTCCTCCACTCTTCGTGTAATACCTACATTGCTACAGAGAAAGAGATGTGAATGCTTTTTGCCTCTCCCTCATCATTGAGGTCCAGTGAAGGTTAACAAGACATCTGGCCAAAACAGAGGCTGCCTATTTTGCCATATATCTCTGGTTCTATCAGTCATAGACTTACTGTACTTTTTAAAAGAAAACAAGAATTTCAAAGAAACTTGCAATTTTGGGCAGCCAGTGGTTTAGGTATCTGATCGAGGAGCCAGAGACCGAGAGTTCAGTTCCCCAAATGTGCATCCCAGAAGACTCAGTCTGTATGGCTTTCAGCAAGCTGTCCAGATTGCTCACAGATTGGTTTGCAAGTTCCAGATTGCTCACAGAAGAAGGAAATGGTAAACTACTTCTGAGGACTCTCTACTTAAAAATCCTTCCGAAAGGGGGAGCCATAAGCCAGAAATGGCTTGACAGCAACCAATTATTATCATTAGTATTGTGAGTCCCAGCATGGTCTGGTAGACAGAATAATGGACTATGATTCGGGAGCCCTGGGTTAGAGCATGTTCGGCAGTGGAATATGCTGCCACGGAGGGTGGTGGAGTCTATTTCTTTGGAGGTTTTTAAGCAGAGGCTGGATGGCCATCTGCAGGAGAACTTGGATGGGGGGAGGGGGTCCTGCATGGCAGGGGGTTGGACTGGATGGCCCTTGAGGTCTCTTCCAACTCTGTGATAACACCACCCTTCAAATATCTCACTTACCTTAAAAATCCTATTAGGGTGGCTATAAATTATTTCCAGCTTAGCAGTGCGTAATAACAACAGTGAGCTAAACAGGCACCAGGAGACCTGCTGAAAATCCAAGCAAACTCAAGCCAAATATGTCACAATGCAAGTGACAGTCCCAAGAAAGAGGCCGGTAGAAAATCCAAGCAAGGGAAAAGGAATTGCAGTATCACGTTCACAAATGTTTTCTCATTGACCAGAGTCTCTGTGTTGTTGTGGCTTTTGCATCTACCTTTTGCATGTAGAGAAGTAATTAATATATGTACTTGTGCACATGCACACACACACACACACACACACACACACACACACACACACACACACACACACACGTCTTGGAAGGTTTTCTTTCTTTTGGAACATCATTAAGTAACTCTAACGCCAAAACAAAATGTTCCTCCTTGGGTGCAAAAGTGTCCTTGACATCTCTCTTTGTGAACTAGCAGCCGGATTGTTACCATTTTTGCAAAAGCCTTGCCCCTTTCAGATTCTAAAATGGTTGCATAACATGTAAATAAAATGGACATGAACAGAGAGAGAAACCGGAGGGTGGGGGGCGAGGGGTGAAGAGTGCTGAAGAAGGCAACAAATCATCAGATTATAGTGCCAGGTGACATTGCTAGTCCACTCAACAGCAAAATGATGAAGCATTTGATTGCTGCCTTTGGTGTTATTACAACTGTCAAGGCCAACACGAATGGCACTCAGGCACTGTTTGCTTTCGAAAATCACTGGCAGAAAATGGGGGGGGGAGTATGTACATTTGAGTACTCTCTCATATTTGCATGAACACAGAAATGCAGTGCATCTGTGATATATATTCTGGTTTCTCTTCAGATCATATACATTTCCCCCTTTTACTAAAGGCTTCCATGGCTTGCCTGAGGCTAGGATTTTGCCCTCCCGCCCCTGCTTGCAGTCTTTGAAATTAAAACCGCCTGGAAAGTGCCTTGTTGCACTTTGACACCAGGCAGCCTTTCAACGTGCATTCCAGCCGCTCGTTGTCCAAAGAGGTACAGCCACCCAAAAGGCAGGACTTCTTCCAAATGCCTGGGTTATATGTGCAGATAGAACGCCAAAGCCACAAATCTGAGTTGGGGGGAAATTACTGCTGGCATTCCTGAATTTGAACAAGGAAATATTTCATCTGCATCCCCTTAATCTGTAGACTGACTGAGGATAATCAATAATGAGATGAGATGAAAGGAACCATTCTTTGGAGGGTGGGGAAGGAAAGTCTACAAACAGGTATTCCTTTTTCCTTGTTCCAGGTCTGTGCCTCGGCATTAAAAATAAATTCCGGGCTTTCTAAATCGAACCAGAAGCCATGGTATAAAATGAATGATTGATTCTATTACAATGTCATGTGACGTCGATCAGCACAGTACTTAGGAAAATAGGGTCTGCATCCTTTGCTGATACTGAGGCCAGTCAAGGGATGTGTTTTTCTCCCTTATTAGGGCATGATCACAGGCTGATCCAATCTTCCCTGTTCACTGCCTTCACAACAGGCCTGTGGTTTCACCAGTCTGAAAGGCCCTCCATGCATGTTATGATGAAAGAGATGGGGCCGGAGGGAGGGGAGGAGGCTGGATCCCATATGCTGACTGCCATGACTGGCCCCCACGCATTCACTTTCTCATGAAGTCCCCAGCCAGGCATGCGGAAGGACAGTGCTTTTGTAACACCGGGACAGTGTGTCCAACGTGCACGTGTTGTGTGAATTAAAGTATGGACATGGAGCTCAGAGCTGGGTGGGTAAACTGATATAGCCATAACAACCCCTCATCTACGCCTGGTAAGGAACAGGCCGGGATATGCTGTGTGGAAGGCATGTTTCCCATGATGGCTGAATCCCTTGCATATTTTTTTTGGCCTATAATTTTTTTAGAAAGCAACTTGCGCCCTCTGGTGGCGAACAGCTACTGGATCATGAGGATATCCTTCCTGTTCTAAAGCTTTGGACTAGAGATGGGCACGACTCAGAAAAATTGTTCGTTTTCGTTTTCGTTTTCGTCTAGGGGTCCGTTTCGGCTCGTTTCCGTTTTCGTGAGCTAATTTCAAAATTTTTCGTTTTCGTTTCGTTACGTAACGAAAACGAAAAAACGAAAACGAAAACGAAAAAATTTTCGTTTCTTCCCATTTAGCTCCATTAAGTGCTTTCCCAGTAACGAAAAATGAAAATTGGCTCAAAATTAGTCGTTTCGTTTCCGTTTTCGTTCCAGTTCTGAGCCGTTTTTCGTTTTTCGTTTGTTACGTAACGGAAACGAAAAACGAAAACGAAAACGAAAATACCGCTAAGTCGTGCCCATCTCTACTTTGGACCATCTGTGAGGAAAATGAACAAGGAAGTTGTTCTTCCTGTTAGGCTGCTGCTTCCTTGCCTAAGAATCCAGACCTGCAGCTCACCCATAGATGGTGCTGAAGAAAGGCTGGAGGGGAAAGAGGCACCAAATACCCATGAGCCCACCCACACTTCCATGCTTGACAACCTGGGGAAAGAACCAGGAAAAGCAGGATGTAGAAGGGGGTGAAAAGAGGGAGGAGGAGGAGGAGGAAGATAAAGGGGGTTTAGATGGGCACTGAGGAGAGTGGAAAGAGAGAGGCTCGTGAAAGAGGAAGGGGAGGAAAGAAGAGTGATGGGACAATGTGAATTGTTGCACTGACAGAAGAATGGGAGGAGGAATCAGAGAGGAAGGAGAAGGCGGATGCATGGAAAAGATACTAATGAAGAAGGAGAAAGAGGTTAATGAAGAAGAAAAAGAACTGCTGGGTAGCTCAGTGTCTTAGGCATCTGTCTGAGAAGCCAGAGGTCACCCTATGTCTCCCTGGCACAAGCGACTCAATGATCCATGAGGTCCCTTCCAGCTCTGCAGTTCTAAGATTATAAAGAATTATGAAGAAGACGTAGAAGAACCTTCTTTGGAGGTTTTTAAGCAGAGGCTGGATGGCCATCTGTCGGAAATACTGTGATTGGGGGCTCCTGCATGGCAGGGTGTTGGACTGGATGGCCCTTGAGGTCTCTTCCAACTCTATGATTCTACGATTCTCACCTGAACTTCCTGAGGGATGGGAGTGACTCGTGAAAGAGGATCCATGGGCAGGAGAGTGTCTAGGGCTGAAGATTCCCAGCGATGAGGATGGAAAGGCAAATCCCTGCAAACCTTCAAACGAAACCAAGAACAGAAAAGTAAAATTAAATGGGAGCGATATACCTGGCAAACCCAGAGGTTGAATGAGTGTAAGGTTATGGGAACAATTACAAAAACAAAGAGCGAGCTTCTGTGGAAATGAGCAAAATCGGAACAACCAGAATAGAAGCTTAAGTAGTTGGCAAAATGTTACAGAAAATCTAGCAAGGTAACAGCACATCAGCAAAACAAGAAAACCATTCTGCCATGTGTGGACTTAAATCCACTCTTCCTCACTTTCCAGTCCTATAAGAACCCAACTATTATGGGTCTCCTTTTCCCTGCTGAGGACTAGCTTCTGTCCTTCTTGCATGCCATGGATTTGGGAAGCAGATCCGGGTGAAATCCTTCAAATTATTCAAGTGCCTATTCTTTTCCTTCTCAGCCTGCCTCACATTTGGCATGCCCCTATTAGCATGCCACCGAGGTCTTACTTTCAGGTCTGCAAACTAGAGATGGGCACGACTTGAAAATTTTTTTTTCGAGTTGTCGTTAGTCGGGCCGGTTCCGTTTCGGGTCGTTTCCGTTTTTCGTGAAAAATCGCAAAAATTAGTCGGTTCGTTTTTTCGTTTTTTCATTTTTGTTAGTACTGGTTTTGGGGGGGGGTTGCGGGGTCCTGGAGGCACCTCTGTGGGGTGGGTGCCTCCTCTGGCCCTCTAGGAAGGGAAAGCGGGCTCCTGGAGGCACCCGTGGGTGCCTCCTATCCTCACCCACTAGGAAGGGAAAGCAGGCTCCTGGAGACCCCTCAACATGGGGGTCTCCTCTCCTCACCTGCTGCTGCAAAAGGGCATGCATAGCCACATGGATATGCATACCAGTTGCAGACTATGAGACCAGTGTGGACAGGCAGAACCCTGAGCCATAGGGTGATGTCTAAGGCTCTTGTAGCCGCCGTGTCCCACAAAGAAGGGAATCGTACTTGTGTAGTGCAATGCAAGTAGATCTGGCTTAGGATTAAGATGGGTTAGTGCAAGGGCTAGGGTTAGCCTAGTGACGGATAAGGTTAGGGTGGGCTAGTGGGTTGCACCTCTGGGTGCCTCTCTGACCCACTAAGAAGACAGTGTACTGTGACGTATGGGTAAGGAGTCAAGGATTAGGGTTAGGGTTAGGGGGCTAAGGCAGGGTTTAGTGGTCTTTTTGGCACATCCCAGAAGTCTCAGTGGCCAAGTGGCCATGCGATTGGTGGGATGGCTCCAAAAATTTGCATGGTCCACTCCCACATGGCCACTCGGCCAGCCCATCATTGTGCAGGTGTAAATAAAATAAAATAAAATAAAATCAATGGAGGACAGAGGAGGAGAGGAGAGACATTTTGTTGCAAGAAAAAACCCACTGCTACTGTAAAAAATCTGGCAGTTTATAGCAATTTTCGCATGTTTCTGTGGTGCTTGTGTGTTTTTGGACCACAATTTCAAAAAAAATATTGTGGTCGCCGCCCCATTTTGGATCCCCCGCCCGCACCGCATGGCATGGCGACTCGAGTCCGGCTGCCCAGGACAGGAGAGGGGGGGAAGCCGGGACCCCCCCTCCAGAAACCACCCCTCTGGTAGGTGCCCTGAGCCCTTAGTCAGGCAGGCATATTTCCGCCTGCTTTTTGGCCCGGGAATGGGTGGGGGGAGAGTTTAAAACTTTTTTCCTGTGTCGTGCCGCTTGCGCTTTAATTGCGGCGGCCGGCGGTGAGACTCATGCGGCTTGTTGCTGCAAGCCTGCGGCGAGTCCCACCAGAGCAGCCCAGGACGGAGGAGGGGGGGAGGCCGGGGACCCCTCCAGAAACCACCCCTCTGGTAGGTGCCCTGAGGCACGGCAGGCATATTTCCGCCTGCTTTTTGGCCGGGAATCGGGTTTTTTTTAACTTTTAAAAACTTTTTTTCTGTGCCGCTTGGCATCGCGGGATCGCTGTGATGCCAGGAACGACCACGACAAATCAGACCAAATTGTTCGTTCGTCGGTTCGAGCTCGAATTCTGGCGGAGTAATTCGGTTCCGTTACTCAACGGAAACGGAAACGGGAATACCGCTAAGTCGTGCCCATCTCTACTGCAAACCTAAACTTTAGGTGCTTGTTTGATCTCCATTTCTCATCTTGTATTTTCCCATAGGAAGTAAAGCTAACTTAAGACACAATGCATGGAATCTTTGTACTCATCCCTGTGAAATTTCATTCTATTGGTTTAAGCCCAGTGTTCAGTGTTATCAAGATCTTTCTGAATTTTGTTCTTGTCTTCCAAGGTAGAACAGTTTATACCTTGGATGACAAGAACAAAATTCAAAAAGAAGAGCGGCAGCATCTGTTCTTTTCATCCCAGAGTCCAGGATATATAATGATCAGCACAAGCTACAGAAAGCCAGACTTGGGTTGAATATCAGGAAAAACTTCTTACGTGTTAGAGCAGTAGGACGGTAGAATAAATTATCTTGGTAGGTGGTGGTGGTGGCCTTATATAGGCCCCCTCTAATTCAATTATTCTATGATTTTAAAAGAACCTAAATTATGTCAAGGTGTTGTTCAGGGATCTCCTCCATCTCTCCACAATGCCGTAACTGTAAGCCCCTGACTTGAAAGGAGTCAGTCAACTTCCTTCCCAGAGAGTTATGCAGATTGGGTGGTGGGAAAGGGGGCAGGTCAGAACACCTTTTGTCCTGATGGAATGTGAAAAGGGTTTAAGATGCTGTTGGCAAGAAAGAGGTGTATAACTGCCTGTTTACCTTTATCAAGGGTGATAGGGAAAACTGGTTAGCTATTCTAGGATGTCTCCGAGGAGAAAAGTGTTTTGTCCCCTTGCTGTTTGGTGATGCTTGGAAGGGGCGTGGTCTGACTCTGAGGAGAGACTGGGTCTTTTTGTCATCCTACAAAGTTCTGTCAAGAGGATGTCCTCTTTCCATATCTCGGAACTAGAGATGGGCACTAACCAGAAAACCCATGGTTCGGGTGCATCTGGTTCAGGCCCACCCTTGGTTCGGTTCGGGTTTGGGTTCGTACGATTTTAAAAAAAAAAATTCATATGAACCCAAACCAGTTCAGGTTCTTACCGGAGGCGGCGGCTGCGGTGGTGGCTTGGTGGCGGCGGTAGCAGCGGTGGATGCTGGCCCCTGCGGCAGGGGATTTTTAAGATGCTGGCATGGGGCCAGCACCTCTTTTTTGTTTTGTTTTCTTTTTTGTTTGTTTTCAAGCACCCACCCCACGGCCCCTGGGGCCAGGTGGGTGCTTCTTTTTTATTATTATTTTTTCTTGATTTTAGAGCACCAACCCAACCACCCCTTGGGCCGGGTCAGTGCTCCTTTAAATTTATTTATTTTATTTTTTTTATTTTATTTTATTTTATTTTATTTTGCTCCAGCCATGTGGCCCATGCTACAGCTGTAGCGCAGGCCGGTCAGCTTTTTTTTTTTTTGCTGGCCACAGGCCAGTTCCGTGGCCCATGGGCTGGGTCTGGTGCTCGCAGGCTGGTACCTGGCCCGTGTGCCGGATTCGTGGGTTTTATTGCCAGCTGTGGCCGGTTCCATGGGCCCGTGGCCCAATTCCGGTGCTCACGGGCTGGTACTTGGCCCAAGTGCCAGATCGTTTTTTTTCTGATGGCTGCAGCCGCTTCTGTAGCCCGCGGGCTGGGTCTGGTGCTCACGGGCCAGTACTGGGCCAGTGTGCTGGATTTTTTTTTTAATGGCAACCACATGGCCCCTGGGGCCGGCCCGGTCGGCGTTGGTTTTATTTTCATTTTTTTTTTCATTTTAGGGCACCAACACAGCCACCCCTAGGGCCAGGTCGGCACTCCTTTTTTAATTTTAATTTTAATTATTTTTCAAGCACCGACCACACGGCCCCTGCAGCCTGGTTAGCGCTTCTTTTATTTTTAATATTTTTTTCTTTATTTTATTGTGCTGACCCTGGGGCTGTATCGGTGCTCCTTTATTTTATTTTATTTTATTTTATTTTACCTCCGACCATGTGGCTCGCGCTACAGCTGTAGCACGGGCCGTCGGCTTTTTTCCCTCTGGTTGCCCGTCCCTGCGGCCCGGAAGACCAAACCAAGAAGACCAGCACCAGGTAGGAGAGATCTCTGGCGCCGCCATTAACGAACCAAACCGAACCAATTTTTTTTTGTTCGGTTCGGTTCGTTCTAAATTCACTCTGGGGTTCGTTATTCGTTTCATTAGGTAATATTTTGTGCCTATCTCTACTCAGAACTCTATGCCCTCTCTCATTCTGCTAAGGTGTGAGCATTAGTCTAGCTTTTATTATTTGCTGGTGTGAAGTTTGTGATGGCAGTGTCCATGTCCCTTTTATTTACAGTAGCAGGCCACGTGCAGCTCTGGGACAAGGTCAGATGAACTAAAGGGTCCCAGGAGTGGACATTGGTCCTTTAAATAATTCCCTGGGAGATCGTACACCATTTGACACTCCTCAAATACTCATTCTTAAAAACTAGAAACAAATTTCTAACTCTTTGGGAGGAATTTTCAGCAGTATGTGGGCCCTTAAGAGATTTTCTGGGGCAGAGCATTGACCTCCCTGCTCACCACAGTTAGCTGTGCTTGGCCTACAGGGACGGGAAGGACCTGTTGCCATGACGTCCAATAGATCTGCAGCCTGCATCATGCTTTGCCACTAGCATGGTTTCAAAAACTGTACCTAGGCCTATTTTTTTAAATGTTAAAACTTTTTGCTTCCTCCTAAATCCCTCTGAATTTTCTACTGTCTCAGCCTGAAGAGAAATTCTGGAAAACCTGAGAGTATGCCTTGTTTCTAGCCTTTTAATGTTCCAACCAAGAAAAGTACTATTGTTGCCAGACATGTGTCAATTCCTGATATTTCCTGTCACCATCTAAAATAGATGCAATCTTCTCTTTCCACGTAAGGGGTCACCCAAGAGCTACAGTGATAACAGTCATCTGCAGCCCTGGCCAAACCCTTTCACGATTTGTCACAGAATTCTGTTGAAATCAAGGGCAGTCGTGTGGTCCAGACAAAATAAAATACAAATGCAAAACCAGGTGGGACCTTTATAGACCACTAAACATCATCATACAACATATAAACTTTCATGGGTTTAAAAAAAAACACACAATTTCATTAGGTTTGTACCAGTGTGAAGAACTTAGTCCAAAAGTTCATAGCAAGGTGGATTTTCTGGGAAAATTACTCCTTGATGTCAAGTCTGAGTGCCTGCTGGCTTTCCTCTCAGGATGTGTGACCCAGCCTATGTCCTTTGCTGTACCTTCTGCCCCACCAGCCACAGTGCACAGCTGTGGTGTGCCTGTATGGGCACATATCAAACATGGAAATGGTATAACACATAGACACCCCACCCCCTGGCCATTTCTCTGGTGCCATGTTTTTGATACCTTGTGTAACATCTGAACGTTTGATCCCAAAGGGCTCAGGTACCTAAAGGTTGACACAGCCTTCCATCCATCCAGGGACAGTAAAAAACCCCAACTCACTTGGGGTAAAGTGCTTCTTGTATAATTATGTTGTAAATTGTCCAGAGAGTAGTTTGGTGCTATGGAGTGATATATAAGCAGTACACTTGACCTTTTTGACTGTACAGTGGTACCTTACAGGGAATGCCCCGTAAGACGAAAAACTTGCAAGATGAATGAAATTTCCGGGAATAGGCATGCTTCACAAGACAAAAATAACCCATGGGATGCCTTGCAAGATGAAAATGTGTTCCGCATTTTGAAACAAGTGTACCCAGGATGCATTGTGTCCCTGTAGTTAGTGGAGGGGTGAGAGGAGTCTTTTTCATCAAGTTTTGGAGCCTTCAAAAAGAAGGCTGAGGGGGGATGTCATAGCTATGTTTAAATATTTGAAAGGATGTCATATTGAAGAGGGAACAGGTTTGTTTTCCATGGCTTCAGAGACTAGGACTCGGGGCAATGGTTTCAAGCTACAGGAAAAGAGATTCCACTTGAACATTAGGAAGAACTTCCTGACGGTTACAGCTGTTCAGCAGTGGAACATGCGGCCACGGAGGGTGGTGGAGTCTCCTTCTTTGAAAGTTTTTAAGCAGAGGCTGGATGGCCATCTGTCGGGAGTACTGTGATGGGGGTTCCTGCATGGCAGGGGGTTGGACTAGATGGCCCATGAGGTCTCTTCCAACTCTATGATTCTATGAGTTTGCAGCAGTTTTTGAATTTTTAGGACTTTGAAAGGTAGGGAGTTGAGGTTTTCTTGCTTTCTTTTTTGTTTCTGCATTGCTTTTCATTGCACTTTTGGCAGGAATGGCCTGGGGTTTGTCTTGGAAATTTTCTTTTGCACTACACTGTGTGTGTGGGAGGGGTGTTCCAGTTTTGCATGCCTTTAAAGTGCACTTTATAAAGAGGTCTGAACAACAACAAAAGTCTCTATTTTTTGCCTTTTTTTGGACCTCCAGAATGGATTAATTGGTTTCCCATTCATTCCTATGGGAAACCACATTTCATACGATGAATTTTTCATAGAACAAATTGTCTCATAGAACAAATTAAATTCGTCTTGCAAGGTACCACTGTATTGAACCCCAGTTAGTTACTCCACCAGCAAAAGCCAGTTGTGTACAGTTGAAGGGAAACGCAAACATCTGAGAGAAATATTGAGATACTTAGAATAATTTTCTGGCTGTCATTTTAATATTCTGGCTGTCACTTTAATATTCTTAAAGGCTAAAGATTATTCAAACTTATAATACTTTTTTACCTTTAAAGGATGTGTTTTGGTTATGCATTCTTTAATTGTTCCTTTTAAAGCCATAGTGTTCTATATTTTTAGAATATAATTAAAGGGTTCTTTGTGGTGTTTTGTTGACCCAGTTGTACATACATACTCTTCTGTATTTTGGACTCAGTTCTGACTTAAAATATTTGTCTGAAACTTAAAATTAGTTTTCATGTATTTTTAAGCATTTGTCCCTACAGTTTTCCATAGCTACAAGACTTTTGGATGCTCTCAACATCTTTGCAGTTGTTGTCATGTGATGTCAACTTGCCCCCAACTTGCTGTGACCCTATGGATGAGCAGTCTCCAAAATGTCCTTGATCACAGCCTTGATCAACTCTTGTAAAAAGCAATGTGGCTTGCTCTAGGGACTCAGTCCATCTCACATTCTTCTTTTTATCCTGCCTTCTTCCTTTCCTGGAATTATTGTCAAGGGGCCCAAGGGTCTTTTCCCACTCTTTACAGCAGCCCAAGGACCACACTTGAGTAGGGTTGAAAGAGAGAGGGATGGTTCAAGGGTCTAATTTGCGTACTAATTTAAAATTAAAAATAAAAAATATAACAGGTTTTCTTAATGATATATTTAACTTTAAAAAAGAAAAATTAGTAGTCCTCTTGAGCTCTCTGAGGTTGTTACACCCCAAGAAGTCACTTTTGCTTTCTGTGACCCTAGGAATTAAATTACCTGTCTCAGGACCTGTCATTTATCTCTTTTAGCAGTGTTTTTCTTTCTTTAAAGCCTGCGCTTATGGGAACCCCCAGGGGTGCAGAAAGACCCTCAACACCACCTCTCATCCCCTCTCGATGGATCAGAAGGCCTCCCTCTTCCAAGCCCTCCTGCTCATACCAGCCAGGGTCAGAACCTGGTGGTCTTCTCTCTTTTCTTTCATGGCAGCCACAACTGACATTACAACGAAAAAGAAAAGGGATGTGTTACCTCCATTATGACCTAGGCAAGAGAGTGCCCTAGCCCTGGAGGCCTCAGGGAAATGGAAGGATCCTGGGCATAGCCAAGAAAGTAACTCTTCCAACACCTGGTTGGAAAGCCGCTGAGCATCAGCAGAAGCAAGTCCTGCCATGTGCCTATCTTTGTCTCCTTTGAGCTGGAGGAGACATCTGCATTCTCTCCCACCTAGGCACCTGTTCATTAGATCTGCCGCTTGTTTATGTGTGTAAAATTGCTACAGTATTTTGGCTAAACTTTAAAGAAGCAGCAGCACAAAAAACAAACAAAAACCCCGCCCAACCCACTTGTAGATGTTGGCCAACAAGGCCCTGAAGTTAACAGCAGACCACCTAATATTTCTGGACAGGAGCTGCTATACACACTTATTAGCTATGCTGCCCCAGGCAGAATGGAGCAATAGGCAGGAAACATGAGGGTGGGGAGCTGTAGCTTCCCAGGTTTATAATAAGCACTGTATGGCGAAGTGCCATCAAGTTAATTCCGACTTATGGTGACCCTTTTCAGGATTTTCTTGGTACCGAGGACTCAGAAATGGTTTACCATTCCCTTCCTCTATGAAGCACTATCTTCTGAGCACTGCAACAGGCACGATCTTCTTTAGAAAGAAGCAAAGAACTAATTCTTCTTGTTGTTGCATTTCCCTAGACAGCATTCAAGATCTTTTGGCTTTCAGTGCAGCAGATATGAATAATGATTTTGTGATGCATCAGGTAAAGCTTTAAGCGCTGCTTGAAACCAGCATCTTAGCCATAACTGATTCCGTCTCCCTGGAGGCAACTGCAATTTCAAGGCGGATATAAATGCAGATATAGCCCGTGGTCCAGTAGACTTTAGGAATGAGTGGAAGCCCACTGGGGTCACACAAAGTGAACCTAACAGCAAACTACCCCCACATTATGTTATGGAGATGAAATAATGCTGAATGCATGAAACCAGGTGCATGGTAACCTGGATCATGGCCACAAGGATGATCACTATGTCTTATCCACAACAAAGGCAAAGCAGGGAACCCTCTTCAAACTAACAAGCACAAACATTCAACATGACTCCAAATTGCACAAAATGTTTATTTGCATTAATCTAATACATTTACATCTTTGAGGACAAGACAGAACCCAATTATATTTTGTGAGTCCAGTTATTGTTGTTGTTTAAAAAAAACTGTTCACCCTTAAAAAACAACACAGCAAAGAGAGCACGAGAAATCCCCATGGAAGTTGCAGAATTAACTGGAGCAAGTCTGAAAGTGTTGACAAATGCAAAAAAGCTTTACATACAGTATATTTTAGTGGTCAGAACAATATTGCAGTTGAATACAAGAATGCACAAAAATTGAATATATTCAAAGACAAATCACATTAGGGATTTTGTTTTCTTCGAAGGAGACAACAAAGACAACTAACTGACAGCAACCAGAAGTCCCAGGACTGTCCCAGTAGGTATCTCCCATCTTCTGGTGTTCTCTTTGCCCAGCCATTCAAAGAAACCCATTCTGGCCTGAGCTAGGCCTTTTGGTGCTCTTCTTAGTATGCGTGAACCTTTCCAGTCTGTGCAATTTTGAATGCAGAATATGTGTCGCACTGACTCCAGTGGAGTGACTACGTCTTCTCCAGACCCCTAATGTGTATTATGGTGCCCAGAAGAGCTTGAAGTGTCTCTGGTGTGGGACAACTCTGCAGTCATCATCTAATACTGCCCGGAAGCCAAGTTGTTTTTTTTTTTTTTTAAAAAAACAGCATTTGTTCTTCCCTGCAAAATTGTATACAAATGTGCCCGATTCTAAAATATAAACAAACCCACCTTACAAGTCTAGTGGAGATTATACATCATCTTGGGGTTTCTCCCCTCTTCTCCCCACTCCCAAATATCATTTATATGGTATAGCTCCAGAGTAATAGCTCAGAAAAGGCAACGTGTTCAATTTATTTTCTTGAAAACACTGATATGAAAAACAACAAGTTAGAAAAAGAATAAATTCAATTTTAATATAAGACATTCAGAGCACAGTGGGACACACTACAGTAACTGGACACCGGTCATTACAATGAAGAACCTAACATTTGATGTGTGTCTTCTACAACCAAACTGCTACCCAATTTCATTGTCCCAGATGCACTGAAAAGCACCATGCAAAGCCCAGTTTTGCTACTTTATGTCCCAGACTTATGAGACCTAGTAAGTCCCCCTCCTTGAAAAAGGCCATTTGGGTGTAGGATGGATTGCTAACTATTAATACTTAAAAAATATCAAGCAAGTATTAGGATAAAAGTGTTTTATTTAAATAAATGATAAATTTCACAGATTTACACCCAACAGGAGTTACTGGCCTAAATGAGTCGCCCTGAACATTCTAGAGATGCAAACATGTGTGTGTGTGTGTGTATACAGTATTCTCTCTCTCTCTGTGTGTGTGTGTGTGTGTGTGTATGTGTGTGTGTATACATGCCCTGATTTTGGAAGCTAAGCAGGATCAGCCCTGGTTAGTACTCGGATGGGAGACCTGCAGGGAATACCAGGCGCTGTAGGTGCTGGAGTAGGAACTGGCAAACCACTCCAGTACTCCTGCCAAGAAAACTCCATGGACATGGGGTCACAAGGAGTTGGTCACAACTGTAATGACACCACACACACACACACACACACACACACACACACACACACACACACAC